>NSJW01000569.1:0-165026 GCA_019955255.1 Castanospermum australe | reverse complement strand
AGGTAATAACCAAAGGTTTAGCATTTTTCTGCATTTGTAAATTTACATCTTACATTTAAATAACCATACAGCATATACATGTCCACATGCTAGAAATTAAAGGATGATGTCTACAATATTTTTAATTCCCAACATATAACAGTTTGATTAATCTGCAAGATTCAAATAGAGGTAGTTAAGATGAAAAGTATTGAGGATATATTTTTGGGACAAAATGTGAAGATTGAAAACTACCTCCCTTGTTCTCTTTATTAATGGTATATGTGTCTTTTAAATAATTTTGCCATTATGGGTTTTCCCTTTTCAATTTTGTGATATTATTATCCCGCATATTTGTTCTTGTTCCTATTTTATGATTTCTTTGGACTGTTAGGGAGGTGATATTTCTGTCAACTATGTTCACATTTTCCCAAAGAATACCGATCACATTGTTGTTTGCAATAAACCATCATCGGTATACATCTTGACATTTCAAGGACATTTATACATTTACGAGTGGATGTCATTTTGTTTATACTTGGCTGTACTGTGTTTTAGGCTAGGTTTAAGTAGACCTGTCAATATGAGTCAATCCGGCTCATTCAAGTTGGCTCACCATGGGTTGAAGAAAAAGAAAGTCAGGTCGGGTTAGTTAACTTTTGACACGGTTTAAAAAAATGCTAACCTGATTCAATTTAAATAAAATGATGGATTAAATGGTAGACTAATCATAAATTAAAAAATAAAATAAATATAAAAATAAACAAATCATATAATTTTAATAAATAATTACTAAATTTAATTTATTAATTGTCATAAATGTTGAAACACGTACTAATATTTATAATAAGGCATCCTTAGACATGTTTATAAATTAAATAAGAACCACTCCTTTTACAGATTACATATACATAGAAAATTAGAACTTCAAAGATTGTTTAAGATTCCTTTCCAAATAAAGGCAAGATGGTGAGTTTGAAATTTTCTTACATTATTCTAAGTTTATTTTATTTTTGTTGACAACTTAATAAAAACTGAAACTTACCTAAGCATCAGAACGTAGTTTCTTGTGAAGTGAATATTATAAACATCGTAAGCACAAATCTTTCTATTATAATTAAACGTTGCCTTCTAAATTTCTTGGAGAGCTTTCTTTAATATGTTGACGAAAGTAAATATTGTCACACATACACTAAGTAAATACCTACATATTTACACAAAAATTATACACTTAGTGCATCAGGGGTCACATTCTAATATTTTTTTAAAAAATACATCATGTAAGCTATGAGGACGGTCTGTTAGCCCATCACCTTGTGACACCCTATATTAGTATACTATCACTCATCAATATTTATATAGATACATTTTTCTTGCAAATAGCTACTAGTCTTAATAATGGATCCTGATTCAAGATCTTCACAAAACCTTCCTCTTTTGAGCTGTACACTAGACATACTCGAGCTTGATAATAATTATAGTTAACATGTTTCTTTTTCTGAAAACATGACAGTAACAAAGGTGAGAATGAAATTCTCAGTAGGTAGTAAAACAAAAATATAATTTATTTCTGATGAGTCTAGCTGTATAAGTTACAGAAAGTATAAAAAATTCTTGAATATATCATAAAATAAATCATACTTGGCCTTGCATACAAAATTCCTTAAACTCAAAACATGAAAAATTATGACCATACTGTAAACTTAACCACTTGCATGTTTCAACTTAATTAATAAGTTTTTTGTCTAACTAGGGATATCCCGAACTTAGTAATGCACATCATGACAACAATGCAAGGACATAAAATTTTCCTCCCTTTCGAGGATCCTTCTATTTGATCATCCATCATTATTTTCATGAAAAATAATTCTCATGTATATTGAGTCAAGCATACTATATCACAAGCCAAAAATTTAATATAAAGTACTATCACAAATCACTATTAATACGTATATTTACTGTTTTGAGTGTCTTAACTATTTTTAGTACAATAGTCCATTGAGTCATACATGGTTATTATCACAATGTCCTTGGAGGGAACCGCGATGAGAGACAACTAAATTGATCAAAAACTTTAGGAGTCACTACCAATTTTTATTTTAAAAAAATAATTAGAAAAATCCTTTTATTAGAAAAATTGGTTTTTAAAAAAATTAAAATCAAGTTCGAGAGTCTAATTATGTACAAGGAAAGGTAAGAACTTAATCTTACTGCATCTTTGATACATTTATCTTAAAACGATTATCTTAAAGCTAATTGTGCATATTAATAACCTTTAAAAATATATATTTTACTCCTTGAGCAAAAATAACTAATAACAAATAACTATAAAAGAAAGAATTAAATTAATAAAAATATTTATAATTTTTGGCTTGCTTTGTGTACCTACATATCCTCGCGTGCAATGAGAAGTCAAAGCCACATAGTTCTTGTAGAAAATACTTGTGGGTTGGTTTATTTTAATTAAAAGGATTAAATTGCATAAAAAAATGATTTGATTAAAAATGAATTAATTTGATTGATTCTATGAAAAAGGAAAATATCACAAGGAAATCGAATTTAGGATAATGATAGGCTATATAATAAATCATCACGGATTTAACGAAACGTGAGGATGGCAAACACTAGCAGAGCTTCTTTGGGTAGCTGCCCCCCCCACCCCACACTTTATATACTTTGTATCCTTGTGATGGAGTTTTCTCTCTTGCTAAGTACTCTTTAGAAGTAAATATGGCCTTGCTTTTTGTTGTTTAAGAGGTTGGTTAATTATTTCAATATTAAACTTGTATCTAGTTATTGTTGAAGGTGAATTATAGTGTAGATAATTTATGTACATAACTAAGATAATATGCTACTACTACTTGATTTTAATTTAAGGTGTGGCTTTTTAGACAGTGGTAAATGTTGTGGTTGTGGAAAATATTAATTGACTCTCAATTATTGGATACTTAGATTAAAATTAATATTATGAAAGTTTCTAGTATCTTGCTGAGGATGAAAAAATTTAATGATTTCAATATTATTGTATTTATTTTCTGTTTCAACTAAAGAGGGTTCAAGCTCCTACCCTCCCAAAAATTTAGGTCAAGTTTTGCCATTGATGGCAAAGCCATATAATCAACATTCGTCAACTTTTGTGTGGATAGCTTAAAAAATTTAATGCCATACAAAAAATAACTTATTACTCACTTATTTTCTAAATTAATGCAATGTCACAATAAAAAAAATGAAGAAAATATATTGGGAAATATGCAAAGAAGTGAATTTGCTACAAAAAAGTCTAAATTAAGTAATTAGCAAATAAGAGTCCAATCCAAATAAACACATATAAAAACAAGAGCAATAAGCCTACAAGCACAAAAAGAGACCCAAACCCCCTACTTTCTGATAATCAAAATCTTAACATGCAAGTGAGTGTATCATAAACATGTGAATGTGAACGTAGGTGCAGGAGTTGGTGCAAGACTTGTGGGTGGTTATTTGATTAAGAATATATATTGCTTAAAAGGGATGGAAAGCTAAATTAAAAAATATACTAACAATATTTAGACACCTACACGTGTACAAATAGCAAACTAATAATGTAACATCCCCATTTAAGTAAATATAAATTTTTAAAATTTCTAAAGTAGTTTTTATTTTATTCCATCACTTGTCGTTAGAAATATTTTATTTATTTTTACTATTTTTATTTTAGCATTTAAATAGAATAAAACATTGAAATTATATAAGGGGAACTAGAAATAGTTGAAATACCTAAAAAAAATAGTAAAAATTATACAGTAGCAATTTAGTAATTTTAGGGTTTCAAATGAGGTCATTTTTGTTTAATAAAATATTTAAATACAGAAATTAGCTAAATTTATTTTATAAATTATTAATTATTTTTCTAAGCATTTATAAAATTAAAATAGGTGTAATTATCATACTTTAATCTAATTAAAAATTAATATTTACAAATATTTACAGAAGTAAAAATATAATTAGTTTAAAATGACCAAGAACATTATGGCAAGTGTCCAATTTTAATCAGATAGGAGAAATAATCACTATTTGGCTAGAGTAATTAAATCTGTTATTATTTAGTTCTTCCCATTTAGTTTCCATCTAACTAACCAAATTACAAACTAATTAAAAACCATGATTAAATGGATTAACATGACCAAAAGTAAGCATTTCTATTGATTGCCTGACAAGACAAAACAAAATTTAAAAATAATAAACAAAAACCCAATAATTTCCCTTGTATCCCTAACCACAAGGCCAAGTCAAAGAAAAAGAAGAAAAAAAAAAGAAAGAAGAGAGAGGCAGCCAATTTAGTAATTTTGGGGTTTTAAATGAGGGTATTTTTGTCCAGTGAAACATTTAAACATAGAAATTAGCTAAATTTATTTTATAAATTATTAATTATTTTCTAAGCATTTATAAAATTAAAATAGTTGAAATTATCATACTTTAACTTAATTATAAATTAATATTTAGAAAGATTTACATAAGTAAAAATATAATTAGTTTAAAATGACCAATAACATTATGACAAGTGTCTAATTTTAATCAGATAGGAGAAATAATCACTGTCTGGTTAGAGTAATTAAATATGTTATTATTTGGTTCTTCCCATTTAGTTTCTATCTAACTAACCTAATTACAAACTAATTAAAAATCATGATTAAATGGATTAACATGACCAAAAGCAATAATTTCTATTGGTTGCCTAACAAGACAAAACAAAATTTAAAAATAATAAACAAAACCAATAATTTCCCTTGTATCCCTAAACCCACTGCCAAGTCAAAGAAAAAGAAAGAAAAAAAAAGAAAGAAGAGAGAGAGGCAGGCATAGCCACGGCTAGGAGGAGAAAGGGAGAAGCGAAGAAGAAAATAGGAAGAAAGGACGGAAACAAGCCCAAACCCTCACCAAACTTCAACTCCAAGAGGTAGGGAACTCCAAACCTAACTTTTTTCTTTTTAAAACCATAGTTTCATGGTGGTTGGTGACTTGAATCTATGAGACTTTCTCTCTAGAGTTTTTGGGGTGGTTTGGGTGGTTTGGAGTAAGGTGAACCAGTTAGGTGAAGGTTCCAAACCTATTTTTCAAGTGGGAGGTTAAGTTTCCCAAGTTGCCATACTTAGCGTTCTTGGGTTAGAATCCTTCTAGGATGTGATTTTGAGGATTTGGTATGGTTATGAGCTTGATTAGGTAAATTGAGATTATTGTTGTTCATGAACCTTGATGAAAATCACTTGAAACCATGAGATTTAGACTCCCTTAGCTCACGGCCATCTTAGGGTTTTAGGATGCATTTTTTGTTGATTTTTATGGTTTAATGTGTAGTCTTGATGGAAATAGGTTATATACATTTTTATGGATGATTTTTGCTTTGTTAAATGAAAAATTATACAAGTTCATGAGAGTATATGGCTCACGGCCAAGCTAGGTGCTTTGGTTGAACAAATATGGTTTGTGTTGTTGTAATTCTAGTTAGGTGTGTTATGATGACTTTAAGGTTTGTGAGAAGATTGGTTATATAATTCCTCCTCTATTTTCGAATTTAATGTTTATGTATGGCAATGGAACTCTTGGTGTGAGTAAGTTTTGTAATTTTGTGTTATGTTATGTGTAGTTTTATTAAAGCTTGTTTGAATTAATGAGTATATGGCCAAGTGGATTTTTGGAGTTGTTATATGTTGAATTTGATGTTAGTAGGTTATTTGGTTGATTGAGAATATGAGACAAAGTGGAAAATTTGAGTTAGAAGGAAGTATGAAATGTGGCAACTATTTCCACACTCATGGCCATGGTGGTTTAAATAGGTAGGTAAGTTGATTAAATTATGTGTGAGTTAAAGTTTTTAGTGTTGTACAAAGTTTAGAGGGAAAATAAGAGGATTTAATCACTAGAACACCTATATGGGTATTCTTTAGGTCACGGCCATATTGGGAAGAAAAGCACATAAAATTGTTTTCTTATGAGCTATGGGTTCAAGAATGTGACAAAGATGTTAGATAGTGAAATTGAGAATGATTTAGAGACGTATTCTCTTGTATAATGTCTCTTTGAGATGTTAGTGCCTTAAAAGTTCACTCTCAATATGTTACATGCTCACTTTAATTAAAGAGAAAGAAATGAGCTAAGCTTAGATATGATTTTTTAGAGAAAGAAAATGAATTTGAGGTGATCCATAAAGATTAGAAAAGAATTTCTAATAAAATGTCATGGAAGAAGTCCATGAGCAGTCTTATATGTGTCTAGGCCCACTTTGTGAATAGGTCCACCAAAGGTGTGGATAGTGGAGTGAAATCCACCAGTGCACATGTAGAATGGTCACTCTAGTTTTAGAAGACGCCCTATACCAGAAGAGAAATATCAAACAGTTAAAGTTTTTGACCATGTAGGCAAAAGAGAAATTTAAAAAGGAGTTAAGCCCTAGTTTAAGCTTAGTGAGCATGTAACATAGAGTAAAGTTTCATAGAATTGTAAATGCTAATTGTTACTCATATTTGAGATTATTAACTAACCATGAAACCGTATTTTCTATATTTATTACAGCTGGAAATGTGATGAAACTTATTTTTCTTATTTTTATATACTTGAGTACCTACTGAGAATTTATTTCTCACCCGTATAAACTTTGATATTTCCAGAGCCTCCTGCAGCTGATAGAAGATGAGAATCTACATCTCCCTATATATTGATACAAGCTGGATGTCTCCTCTGAGGAAGACCAGTTTATTTTAGTTACTTAGAATGTTGATTGTAAGTAGTCTAGGGAGAATTAGCTTTGTATGTAGCATGTACTCGTTGGATGCTGATCTTGGTTTTCTTTTATTGCATGGCCGAGTGAGGCCAGTAGTTTTTTTTTTTTTTTTGTATGTGCATATGTACATAGGTTGGGGTGCAGGCAAAATGCCTGGTTAGCAATTTTTTGATTAATAATGATGTATAATTATATACAGTTTAAGAAATCTCACTTATGTATAATATTACATAGGATATGTTGTTCTTGACCTTGTGAATTAATAACATTTAGTCCTTTATTTATGTAGTGAATAGTTGATGTAAAATGTGGTTGAGTGTAGAATATTTAAAAATTTATTTAATGGAAAAAACTTTTGTTTAAACTATTAAGTGGAAATAAATTTTTCTTGGAGTAAATTACAAGTAATTAGATATATTTACACTTTCGAGCAGTATTTTTATTACATGAGTAATATTTTGTGATCTAGTTTTAAATTTTAGATTTTTCAACACGTGACTGATATTTTTACTCCATGAAAAGGATTTAATGTAGGCACGTAATCACGAAAATAACAATATAAATACATTATTCAATTTTAATAACCTAATAAACACATAATCTTAACTTAAAATAAATTTAAACCAATGTACACATTAATTTAACTTAATTAAATTAATAATTAATTTTTAACACGTAACACAATGCCTATACTAGATAGGATGTTACAAATAAGACCCAACAATTTCTACTATACTATCGACCTATATGCTCCCTTCTAAATTTTAGTTAAAAATAATGACCTTAACAATAGAATGAAGACAATTCTGAGGTGTTGTTCATGTTTTTTCTCAATCTTAGAGTAGATTCAGATATCATCTATAAAGACAATTACAAACTGATCTAGATAATGCCTAAAAATTATGTTCATGTAATCTATGAATATGGCAGGGGTATTGATGAGTCCAAATGGCATTACCATAAATTTATAATGACCATACCTAGTTTTGAAATATGTCTTAGGTATATCTTATGACTTTACTCTTATTTGATAATATCCTAACCTTAAATTAGTTTTCGAAAAGACTGAAACTCCTAACAATTGATCTAATAAATCATCTATCATAGGAAGATGATATTTATTTTTGATTGTGGCATTATTCAATTGCCTGAAATTCACATCACCTCATACTTTCATCCTTCTTTTTCACTAAAAGTATTGGTGCTCCCCAAGGTAATGTGATAATAGCTTAAAATTACATATTTTTCATATAAAAAATAGGCATTAGTATGTATTGAATTAAATTAATTTAAACAATCTTTTGATATTATTGATTATTTTCCTTAAAAGATATTAATTTTAATTAATTATGGTATCTTGTAGGATATTAAAGATTTGGGACAGATTTAGTTAGATATTAAAGATTTGGAGTAGATTTGCATGGATTTAATTGGATATTAAAGAATTCGAGCAGATTTGATGCTGATTTTGTATTGAATGCATACACAATCCTAGAAGAGATCACATGATCAAGTGAAGATATTATCTTAGATATGGAGGGTTGTAGCTTACGGTCACTTACTTCGATAAGGAGACAACCAATATGGCTATAAAAAGAGAATCCTTTAGAGGATATATTTTGGGGGGCCTGAGGAGAGAAGCTTTTTAATCCCTCAAGATATTGAAGACCAAGAGTTGGATATTGAAGATTTAGATCACTTGCTTTCTTCTTCTTCTTCTTTTTTGATTCTTCTCTTTGATTTATTGTTGTCATGATGGTGGATCTCCTTGGATTATTGTTCTTGTTTCTATTTTTCATTATGAACTAAATTTTTTAATCTAGAATTGCAATTAAACACACATGTAATTTGGATCTCTTAGTTTCTTTCTTTCTTATTTCAATGCTTTTTGAGTTGTTTATTTCATCCTGATCGTAATGCTTCTAATTGCTTGATCACCAATTAGATTGATTAGATAAATTTAAATTGAACTTGAGAAATAAAATTTGGGTTTAAGCCATAGGTGAAATAACATATATTCAAGGCATTTGGGCATCGAATGAATTGATTCATTTGTAAGATAATAATATACTTGTAAATCATGTGTAACCATGATTAGGGCTTGATCTTAATGCTTTCTTCTTAAATTTGTTTTCATGGAAATATAGGGGGTAAATTAAGAGAGATAGTTTTATATGACTATCGGAAGATCATATATAGTTTTATATGACTATCGGAAGATCATATAAAAGACTTAGATCCCTAGGTTAACAACTTATGATCATTGGATAAGTTAAGAAAGAATTAAGGGATTCCAAATGAAGTCTTGGGAGAAATTGTAATCTTAGGCTTATTTACATTATTTTCTGATTTTATTTTTGCTTTTGTTATTTTCTTGTATTTAGTTTTATTTTTATTTATTTAGTTATTCGGTTTATTTGGATAAAATTAGGTTGAGATAATTTTAGTACTTATCATTAATAAATACAATTCTTCCGTGAAAATAATCTCTATTCGTTCACTTTATTACTTATTGTAATACATGCACTTGCATGGTTAAATTCGACAACATGATACATTAGGTCTAATAAAACCCTTAGCCAATAATTTCTCTATCTGCTTGTTAAGTTCTTTTAGTTCTACAGGGGACATTCTATAAGGAGTGGCATGAGATGGGACAAGTTCTAGGGACTAAGTCAATAGAAAATTCAATTTCTCTCTCTGGTGGTAGATGTTATACTTCTTTAGGAAAAACTTCAAGATAATTTCTTACTATAAGTATATTTTCTATTTCTTATTCAGCCTTCAAAATTTAAAGAAGATAAAATAAGGAATCCTTGAGCCTTTTTTAGAAGACATCTTTCTACTTGATTGGCTGTAAGAAAAATAGAATCCAATGGAATTTGTTCTGTTGTATGATTAGATGGAAAATAAGCAAGTTTCCTGGAACAATTGAGAATAATATCATTATTTGACAACCAGTCCATTCTAATTATGACATCAATCCCAATCAAAGGTAAACATATGAGTGTTATAACTGAAGATTTTCCTTCTATTTGAATAGGATGATTTACATAGGCTTGTATAGTGGACACCTTTGCCTTAGTAGGAGTTGATACAATTAAATCAAAGGATTGAGAAGACAGGGGTAATTTTAATTTCCTAAGACAATTCATTAGATACAAAGGGAGTGGGTAACTATTGAATCAAACAATGCAAATAAGAGTGTATTTTCATGAAAATAATTACCTTGTATCAAGCTTGGAGAATGAATTACCTCTTCTCCACTTAAGCGTAAATACTCTGCCTTTAACTTGTGGCCTTGGTTCTGGCGTCCAATCCTTTTCCATTTGAGCAATACTTGGCAATATGTATAGGTTTTCCCCATTTGAAACATACATTCTGTCCATGAAGGCATGGCTTAGAGCCATGAGATTTTCCACACTGTTTGCAGAGTATTGGTGGTGCTTCAGTTCTTACTTGCTTTCCTTTTACTTGATTCATTCTAAGTTTACCATTACTTTTCTTTTGTGCTTCTTCTCTTTTTCTTTTAAAATAATTTTGTCTTTCCCTTTCAAATTCCATTTCCCAAAATTTTTTTTCTGCTATCCTACATTTATTTACTAGGATAGCATATTCTCTTATTTCTAAGGTTCCCCACCTTCTCCTTGATTTCTGGCCTCAAACCCTATTCAAACTTAGCTGCCTTCCAACTATTAATTCAGACTATTTTTTGGTAAGAAAAAAAGTTTGAAAATGCTTTACATTTGGCTACATACTGTTCTATGATTATATTAACTTGCCTAAGCTAGATAAATTCAACCTTTTTTTTCATTTTTCATACTCTTAGGAAAGTATTTATCAAAGAAAATGGTTTGAAATACTTCTAAGGTAATTTGGGTTCCTTGAGATTCTAGAAATCTCCTAGCACCCTTCCACCTGTGTTCTGCCTCTCCCTGTAACATATAAGTGGCAAAGGTTACCTTCTGTTAGTCTGTGCACCTCATAACTTCAAAAATTTTCTCTAATTGCATTACCCACCTTTCAGCTATCACAGGGTCGTAATCTCCATGGAAGGAGGGTGGCTTGGTCTTTCTAAACTCAAAAAAGGCCTGAAAATTGGGGTTTTTTTTTTCACAAGAATAGGTTCTTCCTTACCTCTATTACCTCTACATTGATTGTTGTTTTCCTTATTTTTATCATGACCTAAACTGGGGATTCATAACCGACGTATGACACGGACTTACAGTAGGCTCATCCAAGCCATACAAACCTTAAAACTATAACTCCAAATACATAATTCAGAATAGCCACCTCATGGCGTCATGAATACTTTATTCCGGTATAAATAACTTATAATAACCAATAAGTGAATCTTAATCACCAACAATTTATTATAAAATAAAATACCATAAAATGGTTCAATCAATGACTAATACATATACTAACATAGATCTTACTTGTAGAAATACTGGAACACATCCAAGAGTCAACCTATAAGGCTTTCAAATAAATATCTAAAACAAACAAAATTTCAAACTTGCTCACACAAATAATTTATTGAGCTCACTAAATAACTGAGAACTCTCTCAATCAAATCTGAGGAGATAAATTAGGATCAATCCCATTACTTGTATCTAAAAAACATGTAATTTGGGTGAGTTTCTAATTCAATGAGCAGTTAATACTTACTACACTACAAAGAGGATAAGCGAAGACACGAATTTTTCCATTAAACAAATATTTTAAAAATAAATATTGAATATGTATGTATAAGGAAAATTAATTAACAATTAATAAATAATAAGATAACTATAAAAAAATAATATTTTTTGAAATAAAACAATTCAAACCTGTTATCATAATAATTTCTATTAAAATATTTCACAAAATAGTAAGTCAATAGGCCAATATTTTTAATATATGAAAATCTGAAGTAAGCAATTAAAACATAAGCAATATGAGAGGATTCACTAGGTACAACCAGAATAAACCGAGCACATAATTCGCGGGGTAAGCTAACTAATCTGACAAGCCTAAAGCTTGTACTAATGAGCATCACGCACCAAATCCATAAATCTCAAGGGTTGAACTATTGATTCTTATGCTTCAAATATATAACCAAGTCATATGTATTAACTTAACACAGAGTTAACATCTCAAGCCATAAGCTTGAACTAATGAGCATCATCCTCTAAATTCATAACCAACTCATGTGTACTAACTTAATATAGAGTTCACATCTCTTCCGCAGAGTATAATCCTAGGTGCACTAAGGCTAATATTTACTGCTGCTAGATATAGTATTCTGACATAGATTTCTCACAAAGAAATCAATTTAAAAAATTCTATTAATATATATTTAAAAAAATAAATTTTCTTATGAAACAAAATAATATCAAATTTATAAAAATAAACTTAATTCAAGAAAACGATTTCTGGTATTAGAAAATTCAAGTTTAACTGACTTTAAATTTCTTTTCATATCATTATCTGCCAATGGTCCAAAACCATTGTCAATATACTTGAGAATATGATTTTAGAGATGTTTTGTGAATTGCTTGAGGACTAAACCTCTGCTACTAGGATTTTATATATACACATTAACATAATTACATCCCCAAATTAAGAGAAACAAATCAGGAAATAAATCTGAATCAAATTCCTAACTAATAGCCTATCTAATCCCTAATCACTAGGAATACAATAAATCACAGATTATATACATATATACAGATATTCACACTACTCCCTCTTAAGTTGGAGCATATAGATTATATGCCCAAGCTTATCACATATATATTGGCTTTGAGGACCTGGGAGAGATTTTGCGAAGATATCTGCTAGTTGATCAATTGAGTTAACATGCTCAGTAACTATCTCCTTGGAAAGTACTTTCTCTCAAACAAAGTGACAATCGATTTTTATGTGTTTAATTCTCTCATGAAAGACTAGATTTGAGGCAATATGCAAAGCTGTTTAATTATCACAATATAACTTTATTTCTCCTACATGCCCAAACTTCAACTCTTGAAGTAATTATTTTACCCATATAAGTTCACAGGTAGCTATTGTCATAACTCGATATTCAGCCTCTGCACTTGAATGCGCAACAACATTCTACTTTTTACTTTGCTAAGGCACAAGGTTACCACCAACAGAGACATAGTAATCAGAAGTAGATCGTTTATCAATAAGTGAGCTGGTCCAATCTGCATCAGTGTACCTAACAACTTGAGTATTTCCTTTGTCTTCATATAACAACCCATGGCCTGGTGCCCTTTTAATATACTTTAAAATCCATACTACAGCATCCCAATGATCATTATATGGAGATTGCATAAACTGACTTACCACACCGACTACAAAGGAGATATCCTGTCTAGTATGGGGGTAATCATTCCTTGATAAATTTCAAATCCTAAAAATCTAATTTTTGTCTGGAAAAGTTTCATTTTTCTTGCAGAGACTTTCAGACCATTCTCTTTAATAATATTTAGAAATTGTTCTAAATGAGATATATGTTGAGTTATTGAGTTTGAAAATACTAGTATGTCATCAAAGTATACGATAGTGAATTTTGTATAGGGATTAAGAATATTACTCATGATATTTTGAAATTCACTGGGGCAATTTTTAGACTTAAGGGCATAACATTCCATTCATAATGACCAAAAGGTACTACAAAAGTAGTTTTGTATCGATCTTTTTCATCAACTTGAATTTGATAATATCCAGATTTCATATCAAATTTTGAAAAAATTAATGCATTATGAAATCTCTTGATTAAATCTCTTTTACTGGGAATTGGATATCATATCCATTTTAATACTTTGTTTAGAGATTTGTAATTAATTACTAATCGTGGTGCACCTCTTTCTAATTCTGATAGATTCATGACATAAAATGCAACACATCTCCAAGAAAACTTGCTGGGCCTAATTCATCCTTTATCTAAATATTCTTGAATATCTTTTTTACAATATTCTAAATATTCCTGATTCATTTGAATTGGTTGGGCTTTTGTCGAAATATCTTTTTCATTAAAATGATCTTCATAGGGTAGGGTTATTGTATATTGTTTTCTTGACCAAAAAGCATTAGGAACTTTGCTATAAATTTCTTTTTCAAATTTTTTATATGTTTTTTGTATAATTTCTTTAATTGGTGGAATTTATAATTGTTGTTCTATTCGTTGATAATGAATTTCTTTGTTTAACATATTTAGATATTTTTGTTTATTTTGAAGTATATTTATTTTTTTATATTAATGAATCTTGAACTAAACTTAATTTTTTTATATGAGGAGGCATAAGGAATTTGGAGTGGACTTCAGTTCCTAACGCTTTTGATATTAAACCTTGATTACTATAGAAAAAAGATACAATAAGGTTAAAAAGGGATTTCCTAATATGACTTGTTCAGAAATGTTTTTGACCATTAAGAATGAGGTTTTATAATAGATTTTATTTTTACAAATTTTTGCGTTTGATAGTTTATAAGTAATAATTAATTTTGATCCATTAGCGCTGCTTAATAACTCTTTAGTTTTTTTCATAATATTTGGTTGGAATTAATCCTTCTCTAATACAGTTCATATATGATCTAGAGTCTACTAGAGTCTACTAGAGTGATTAATTGAAATCTTTCTTCTTTTATTACTAATTGTATTGGACACCACCATTTGTGAACTATAATTTAGCTTAATAGATTTATATAAGAATCTTGTTCTGAAGCAGAAACTTCAATTTGTTTTACCTTTTCTGTCTGTGATGAAATTATCTGATTTTCTTCTAATGTTAAAAATTTAAATTATAATTCAATATCTTTTTTTTTAATTGATTAATTTCTTGTTTTCAAATTTTTTATTTCTTGTTGTAAATCTTGTAAAGTAATGGCTTTCTTTTTGACAGTTTTGAATCTTGCTAAAACATTTTTCATTTTCTATTTTTTTTATATAATCTTTTCTATTTTCTTCTTCGTCTAATAGGATTTTTAGTTGTTGTAAAATTCTTGTTTAAACTAGAGTCTTGCATTTTTTTTATTATTGATATTAATGATGAGGCTTGATCTTTAGTTATGACATTTATAGATTTAAAGTTTATATATTTTGAACAATTGCAAGGTTCTGGTCTTGAGCATTCTTCTTTTGTATTATTATTTTCACTGTCAGATTCTTTTTGAATATTATAGACTACTTCTAATTCTTGATTAGAGTCTTCTTCTATTTCTGATGTAGAAGAATATTGATTGTTAATTAAAATATTAATTAATCCTTTCTCTAAGAGTTCTCCTAAATTTAATTCCCTAATTTTTTGTTTCATTCTACAGTCTTTTTTGTAATGTTCAAACTGTCCACATTTATAGCATGCTACATTTGTTTTTATCTTTTATAATTTTTTGATGCTTTGGGTTTTATGTTGGGTGTTTGGGTTTTCTTTTGAAATTTATTTTTCTTTGTGAAAGTTTTAACAAGTTTTTGGGGGTTTTGATTTTATTCTCTTAGAAAGAGTTTTAATTTCTTCTATTTCAAATTATTGACAGAATGTTTCTAATTCTTTTCTACTTTCTCTTGACTCATTTCTAAGTTTATTTTGTATCTTGAAATCGGTACAAATTTGAAGTCTTGTCTCTATAACATAATTAGAGATTTGACCAAATGTTAATGAATTATAAGGTATTGATTCGTTAAATTGTTGAGCTATATGTGTTTTGACCTTTTCAGTAAATAGTTTAGGAAGTCAGCTAAAAACTGTTCTTTCCAATAATCTGCTGCACCGTCAGGTCTGAGACATAATTTTAATAAAAATATATCTTTATACCACTTATAATCTGTTACAGATGGGCGATAAAGATTTGCTAGTTGATCTCTTGCTCTAATTTGAAGTTTTATTAGATCTGCTATGAAATGTTTGATAATAGTATATAACAATGTTGTTACTGCATCTTGTTCTAGTTGTCCACTAGATTCTTGCTTTACTGCATTTAATATTATTTCTCTTTTAGTAGGAAAGAGGATGTTATCCTCCCATCTTTTTAGTTGACCTGTAAACCCTATTGCTAATAAGGTTGCAGTTTTCTTGTTAGAGTTTCTTCTAGTGTTGAAGGCTGTAGCTATCATAGTCATTTGTTGAATTATATCTAATATTTATTGATCACTAGCTCCGTTGATATTCCATTCTATAATGGATTCGCTAGAGTAGGAACTGTCTACAAAATTTGATCTTTTTTCATGTTGTACATTAGGAAAAATAGGTCTTGGGTGATAGTTTCTTGTGGTAGGTAGTGGAGCTTTAAATTTCATTTTATTTATTTTTGAAATTTGTGATTCTAATAGTTCTTCTTCTATATGATCTAATTTTATTAAAGTATTTATTTTTGAAGTACTCCCTAAAGATAAATATTCTAATTTTCTTTTAATATCTTCTAATGCATTATCAGTCTTGTTTTCTAAAGTTATTAAACTTAATTCTTTTTCAGGAACATTGATAATTTTATATATTGGTCTAGTTGGGCCCAAATTATTATTTAAATTTTTTGTATTAATGGGCTCTTTTATATTTTGATTTTTTATTCTCTGAAGGTATTGAGACATAATATTTAACATTTAATTAGAATAATTTAATTGTTGATAAACTTTTTAAATATTGCATTTTTCTATGGTTTTATTTATTGAATTCTGAGGAACTATTTTAAAAGGACTAGCTTCTATTTCTATTCCTTCTTTAGTAGAAATTTTTATTATTTCTAATGGCAGGCATGTTACTTCTATGATTTCATTATTGACGGTTTTCCAAGGGGTTGAAGTCATGGTAGTAACTACTATTTTACTTTCTTCTATATATGGATTTATTATTTTGTTATTGATACGGTACATTTCGAACCAAATGAAAAAGTACATATTGAACTTTCTCTCCCTTAGAAAAGAATAAAATTCTTATAAATATAAAGAAGTTTGTTCTTTACTAAAAATTGAAAAATACCAATTGCATTTTTAAAGATTATGAGGAGCTTTGAAATCTGCTCTAATATAAAGTTTATCTATTTCAAAAGGTTTATCTAATGTAAACATGTTAATAACTTGTGATCTAGTTGGAAAGTATTTAGGAGAATCTAACTATTGGGTTTCTTGATATAAAAGTTGTAGGACATTAAGTTGAAAATTTACTCCAGTTAAATTTACGTTAATAGTAGATCCGTCCACAAAAACTCTTGACGGTTGTCTTATTAAAGTAGTGGATTGATTTTCTACAATTTTTTGAGAATTTGATCACGTCATTTCAATCTTAAGATTTTCTCCTTCTTAAATTATGGACTTAATTTTTATATTTTGAATTTTTGGAACAGTCATAATTTCTTCTAATAACCAGTTTTTGGGC
This sequence comes from Castanospermum australe, assembly GCA_019955255.1. Classification (NCBI taxonomy): domain Eukaryota; kingdom Viridiplantae; phylum Streptophyta; class Magnoliopsida; order Fabales; family Fabaceae; genus Castanospermum; species Castanospermum australe. The sequence goes on along the minus strand of NSJW01000569.1, from coordinate 147,932 downwards.
ATCCTAGAGATTACCTCTTGATGACTCAGTTTTTTAAGAGTGGTTATTGAAGTTTTTCTCAAAAAAAAAAAAAAAAAAAAAAAAAAAAAAAAAAAAAAAAAAAAAATTTACTTCCATTATTATAGTTTTATTTTTTAATGAGGATTTTATTGCTTTAAAATTATAATTTGTACTAGTTATTTTATAATAAATTCTATAAATAATTGTAATATTTTCTATTGCTCCCTCAAATATCCCTTCTAGTATTTTAACATTTAATACTAAGGATTTTGATGTATAAGAATTTTTTAATACTATGGAGAAGTTCGGTTAATAGTTAAAAAATACTAGACCATCATGCAGGTTTGATTCTAATATTCCTATTATTGAATCATTGGGTCTTAAGAGTCTTGTATCTCTTAATAAAATCATTATAGGGGTATTGACTCCTAATCGACTATGAGTATTTGCTGCTACTTGAATTCATCCTATATGAATATATTTGAATCCATCTTTAGCATGTTGATCTAATAAATGTTATGTTATGTGAGGATTATATTGTTTGAACAATGTCTCTTGACTTAATATTAAATGTATTTTGTTTATATATTTCTTTATATTTGACTTCGAGTATTGACCAATTTTGTAGCTTATTCTCTATTTCTGCTATAACTAACTTTTGATTTTGCATTTGATCTTGATCTACAGGCTGAGAAGAAGAAGAAGAAGAAGCTAATACTATCTTATTATTTTTACCTCTATTGAGCTCATTAAGTGATTTTAATAGCTTAGGCATAATTAATCCTAATTAGTTATGCTATAAAACTTCTCGAGATCACAGTGTTATCAGTTTGGGACCACCCTATTTCTCGCAAAATCCTCCCTATTTCTGATCTGACCAACGCACCACTCACTGCTACTTAGACAGCAACTTAATCTGCCTACTAACGCTAAGTCTTTTAAATTTATATATATGTCTATACTTATATGTATATCTATACTTAGATATATATATATATATATATATATATATATATATATATATATATATATAATAAGTGTGTATTTTTTATTTTTTAAAATTTACGCTAGCAAAAATTTTTAAAAATAAAAAGATAAGTCTTAGCATTAAAGATAAAGGCTTGTTATTTAGGTCGAAATTTGGGAAAAAAAAGTTTTATATTATTTTAGTTATAAGTCTCACTTTACAAAAATAGTAAAGCCTTTTTCCCTATAAATGGTTATATACAAACCGTATGGTAAACAAGTTTAATTATTTTTCTCCTTTAAACTCTTTCTAAAAGTGTAAAAGGTTATAGTAAATTTTGCGAGCGAGATTTGACATCGCTTCCTATTTCAATTTATCCCAACTTAAGTTAGGTGAGTCAATATTTTATGTAATGACATTTTTTTATATTTTTCATTTGGCAATTTTGGGTAGTGAAATTTAGGCTTTGAGAGAAAGAATTATTTAGAGTTTAGGTATCAAATTAGGCAATTTAATTGTCTGTGGTTGATATATAGATTTTTGATATTTTCTATGATTATAAAAAGGTACAGGAAACATCCAATTCATCAAGGCAAATTCTTGGAGTAAGATGCAATTGTAAATTGCTTAGTACTGTAAGTGATTTTTATCTATTACATGTCTACTTGAAATTTCTTTTGAAAATCTTAAAATAGATTTTTATGATTGAATTTTGAATACAATATAGCTTTAGTGCATGTTAGGTATGCTAGAAAGAGAATGAATGAAACATACAAAATCTTTAAGGTCAAAGGATAAAAAACTTTTCATTCCCATTCCATTCCTTTCCTTTTCCTCTTACCAAAATATGCTCACTAGTGTAGTAAATATTAACTACTCATTGAGTTATAAACTCATCTCAAATTACATATTTTTCATATATAGTAATGAGATTGCTTATGATTCAACTCCTTTGGTTGATCGAGTGAGTTTTCAATTATTTGGTGAGCTCATCGCATTGTTCATGTCAAGAAGTTTAAGAATTAGTTTTTTTTATGATTTTGAATTTTGAAGCCTTGTGGGATGATTCTTACATGTTCTCCATATTTCTACAATTATGATCCATATCAGTTTATCATGTCTTAATACTGATTGAATTATTTTATGCTATTTTATTTTGAAATAAATTATGTAATTTTTTGAAATATGTAATTTTTGAAAATTACACTAGAGATTATTATAACGATATGGATATATATATTAAAAAAGAAGAAGATAGCAATAATTTTAAAAAATATAAGGATAAGTCTTAACAGAAAATGATAAGGGAAAAGAAGAGAGAGCCTTGTTATTTAAGTCTCATATTCGAGAAAAAAAATTTATACTATTTTACTTTTAATGCTCACTATAGAAAAAAATAGTAACCCTTTTTTTCCTATGAATGGTTATATGGTTATATACAAACCATAATGTAAATAAGTTTTTATTATCTTTTTCTTCTAGGCTCTCTTTAGAAAAATTATAAGAGGTTATAGTAAATTTTGTGAGTGCGATCAAACGTCAATTCAGATTTTGAGTTATCCTAATTTAAGTTAGGTAAGTGGATATTTTACGTAGTAACATTTGTTTATGATTTTCATTGGGCAATTTTGGGTAGCAATATTTAGGCTTTGGTATCAAAAATTATTTAGGGTTTAGGATTAAATTAGCTAATTTATTTGTCTGTGACTGATATACTAATTCTTGGTATCTTCTCTGGTTATAGAAATATTCAGGAAACCTCTAGTTCACCAAGACAAATTGTTAGAATAAGACGCATTTTTAAATTGCTAAGTACTGTGCGTAGTTTCTATCTATTTTACGTTTATTTGAAATTTCTGTTGAAAATCTTGACATATATTTTTATTATTAAGTTTTGAATATAGTAGAGCCATAGTACTTGTTTGGTGTGCTAGAAAGAAAATGAGTGGAACATACAAAATCTCCATAATCAAAGCATAAAAAATCTCTCATTCACATTCCATTTCTTCCCTTTCCATTCCCTCATACCATACATGCTCACTATTGTGGTAGATATTAACTGCTCACTAAATTATAAACTCAACCCAAATTACATATTTTTCATATACATGTAATGAGATTGCTTTAGGTTTAATTCCTTTGGTTGATCGAGTGAGTTTATAGTTATTTTGTGAGCTCATCGCATTGTTCGTGTAGGTAAATTTAAGAATTAGTTTTGCTTATGATTTTAAATTTGGAAGCCATGTACACAAACTCTTAAATGTTCTTCATATTTCTACAAATAAAATCCATGTCAATTTTGTCAAAATGTACCTGAAGGGCACTGCGATGATAGGAAACTAAATTTATACAAAAATTTAGGAGTCACCACCAATTTTTATCTATTGGGAAAATAACTGAAAAAATCCTTTTTAAAACAAATTGGTTTTTGAAAAATAAGATCAGGTCCAAGAGTCTAATTATGCACAGGAAAGAGTATAAACTTAATCCTACTGCATTCCTAATACATCTGTGCAAAAAAAGTTACCCTAAAGATAATTATGCATATTAAATAACCTCATAAAAATATTTATTTTAGACTAAACTACTATTTTGGTCCTCTCAAGATTCACTTGACATCAATTTGATCTTTCAAAGATATTTGACATCAGTTTGATCCTTTAAAGATATATGACATCAAGTTAGTCCTCCAAAAATTTAAAGTGATATCAAAATAGTTCTTTAAAATGGTTCTTCGGAACGACCACTTTGAAGTATTTTAAATCTTTTAAAGACTAATTTGATATTACATATCTTTGAAGAAATATTTTGATGCCACTTTAAATTTTTAGATAACTAATTTAATATCATATATCTTTGAAGTACCAAATTGATGTCAAGTGAATTTTTAAAAGCTTAAAATGATAGTTTAGTCTTTATTTTACCCCTTAAAATAAAAATAGTAAATAACAGAGAATAAAACCAAACAAGGGATTAAATGAAAATATTTTACAATTTTAGCTTATCTTATGTGTATACATATCTTCACGTGCAATTAGAAATTAAAGTCACATAGTTTTTGTAAAAAATATTCGTGTGTTATAGAATTTTAAAAAAATATTAAGGATTGATAACCAAAATGCTTTGTTGATAAAAATGTTAAATTGATTTTAAGAAAAAATGATTGATTGTGTTGATTGATTTGATTATTAAATTTTCTGTAGGATTGGGTCATGGATCTCCCACAAAGCCACCCTAAAAATAAGTCAAGGAGACTTATTCCTTAAAACCCCCTAAACGTCTTTGTCTATTAATGAGAATTCTCAGGACAGGGTCATGAATTATCCACAGAACCATCTTGAAAAATAAGTCAGGGAGACTTACTCCTCAAAACCTTTAAATGCACTTATTTAAATTTTAAAAATAAAAATTCTATAGGATTAAGTCATGAATTTCTCACAAAGCCATTTTAAAAAATAAGTCAGGGAGATTTACTCTTCAAAATCTTCAAACGTGCTTATTTTAATGATTAAAAAAATATTTTATTAAAATTACCATTTTTAATTTTGACCCAATAAACATCAAGAGCTCCTTTCCTTTTTTCTATTTTTATTTTTTTTAAAAAAATTAAATTAAATTGACAAGTTCAAATCAGCGCATAAAATCAAACCAGATTAATTCAATTTATATCTTAAACAATAATGGGCCCAAATAGACTAACTATTCCAATAACATGAATTAACCCCACAAGAAGAATGAAATAAAACATTTTGAGTTTGCAACTAAAATTAGCCCAAATTAATTTGTAACCATGAACAGGAGCAACCCAATGACCCAAAACATACACATACTAACATGAAATTAAGAAATAAAGAGAGAAGATTAAACAAAATTAAATAAAATAAGAATAAAATATAATTTAAATTCTTGAAGCTTATCCTTATATCAAATTATCTTTTAAAATTTTTTTTTGTCTCACTAAACTTTTTTAAATTTTGATTTGATTCGAAAACGTTAATTTTGCAGTTAAATAAAATGAAGTCACCTCTACATGTACACCATGTAACCAAAGTGCACACTACGTGATGATTTAGTTAAAAAACTTTATGGGATAAAATATACTTTTACACTCCTAAAGTTTATTCTTGTATCAAATTGCCCTTGAATTTTGTTTTTTACTAAACCTCTTTAAAGTTTGATGTAACTTGAAACTACATATTAACCTCTTTTTAATTTAACAGAAAAATTAACGATTTCAAATCAGACTAAAGTTTATGAGAGTTTAGTAAGACAAAAAAAAATTATGAGATAATTTAATATTAAAATAAATTTTAAGTGTACAAATTATATTTTACCCTAAAATAAAATAAAGTAAAAGAAACCTATATGGTGGTGCTGTGGGGCATGCTGTGAAAGTGCAGTGCACAGTGCAGGGGCGTGGGGTGCTAGGTGCTATGAGAGGTTTATGCTAGGAATGCTGTGTTGGGCGGTGCTTCGGTGGTGGAAGTGAAGATGCAGAGGCTGTGGGTCGGTGAGGATGCCATGGTGCAGGGGCTGTGGGAGCTTGAGGAGTGCCGCGTGTGAGAGGTGCCGTGAGTGGGATATGAGACTTGTGCAGAGAGTGAAGGTGCTATGCGGAGGTGCGGACCGTGGAACAATGCAGGGGAGGTGACAACGATGCTGTGGTGCTGTGAGGGACGGTGAGGAGTGGGTGCTGTGGACGGGTGAGGCTTGTGAATGGTGCGTAGGTGCAAGGATGTGTGCAGGGGACCAGTGCGACGTGCAGTGTGCTGGAGGTGGTGAAGAGTGGGTGCCGTGGACGGTGCAGAAACAGAGTGTGGGCAGACTTGTGTGGGAGCTTGAGGAGTGACGTGTATGGGTCCTACGAAGTGGTTGCTGGGGAGTGAATGTGAGGGAATGGGTGAAACTTATGAGTGCTCTGAAACCGTGCGGGTGTGGTGCTTAGGTGTGGGGTGTGCTATGCTTTGTTGGGGCTTGTGTGCAGAGTGGTGACTGTGAGTGAAATGCAGGTGGGAGTGTTGAGGTTAGTTGTGGATGACCGTGAATGGTGCAGATGTGTGTGACAGTGTGTGGGAAGATGCAGGGTGAAGTGTGTGATCTGTGTGGATGACGGAGCTTGCGCGTTATGTGCAGAGGTGACGATGCAGTGGGTGCTTGAAAATACCATGCTTATGAAAACCGGACCGAACAGGCCGGTCGGACCGGTTCAATGGTAAACCGGTTATTTGGCAGGTTCGGTCAGGCTTACAGGACCGGAGTACTTTAAAACTGGTAACCAACCGCTGAACCGGAACTAAACCAGTCAAACTGTGTGAACCGGTCACGGTTTTCAAACCGTGCGAACCGGACGCTTGGATTGATGTCCACGAAACCAACCACCAAGCCATGATGGTCTTCTACTCATATTGTTCCTTTTCTTTTTTATATACTATGAGAAAAAGCCAAAATAGTTAATATCATTTGTTCAACCAAAACTTTATTTTTCTTGACTCTTATCGTCAGTAGAAGATACATGACTTCTTAATATGATCTTTTCGTGAGTAATATATTTATAAAATATATAAAATGTGCAAGAGAGTATGTGTGTGTCTGCATATATATATATATATATATATATATATTAAAATTTTAATATATATAATATAAAATATATATTTAATTATATTACTGGTTCTACCACAGTAAAACTATTGAATCATGAATCAGCTCATTCACTGGTTCAATGATCAGTTCGATTTTCATAACTTTATTAACGATATACAAATTAAGATTTAGTTAATTTACTTACTCTACAAGTCTTTTAATGGAATATTGTTGAACTTATATTGTTTACTTGATTAGGATTGTTATTGTTAGTATGATTGACTAATATTATGTTGGTATAAGACTGTAAGTTGTGAATATGTGAATTATGTTTATTTTGGGTTAATTTGTATGATATATAGATTAATATTGTATTGATTGTATGAATGTAATATTTTTTTACTTTATAACACTATTTTTTTATGTTTTAAATAATTTTATTATGATTTATATTATATATTTTTATAATTTTTATTTATTTTATTAGTATTATATATATATATATATATATATATATATATATATATTTAATTATATTCCTGTTCGACTACGGTTAAACTACGGTTGAACCATTGAACTTTGAATCAGTATCTTGACCGATTCAATAATCGGTTCGGTTTTCAGAACCTTGGAAAATACACTTCAAGTGCCCAAAACGGTTGAACCATTGAACTTTGAATCAGTACTTTGACCGATTCAATGACCGGTTCGGTTTTCAGAATCTTGGAAAATACACTTCAAGTGCCCAAAATTACCAAAACAGAGCTAGAAGCTTGAGAAAAATTTAGGAAACAGCTATAGATCCAAGAAAACAAAAAAACTAGAGAATTCAAATGTTACCTCTTTTGGAATTGCAGAAAGAATTTCAAAGCTGCAGAGACCTCTCCTTATAATCTCTCTTTCCTTTCTTCCTTTGCCCAGATGCAGATTCGAAAGAAATTCTCCTCCGTTTTCTGATTCTCCCTTTTCTCCTTCCTCCGGTACTCCCCTTTTCTTTCTCTCTTTTTTCTTATTCCTCCTCCTCTCCCGCTCTCTCTCTCTTATTCTCTTCCTCTCCCTAGTGTGTTAGGATGGTCCCCCCTTTCTCTGTGTGAGACTAGTGAAAATCATGAGCCTGTGGGAAGGTATGCTGGCGCGTTTTCTTTCCCATAAATCCCGAGATTCAAGGGATTTTTTTCAAAATGGAGCTATGGTCTCCACCGAATGGGTTACCCAAAAAAATTAATAAATAAAAAGTATTCAATGTGTCAAGCAAATTGATAAGAAAATGGGCTGAATCATATAATAATGAAAAAAAAGAATTTAGACCAAAGAATTGTTATGTTCTTTTTGAAATTTTCTTCATTTATCTATTGTCTAATTTATTATTTTTTTATATTTTCTTTTTCTATGATTTTTTTTCAAAAAAAATTAATTATTGAGTAAATTCGGCCTTAAAATGCTCCAAATTTGAGTTTCTAGATGGGCTTATTTTTATTTTATGATATTTGGTATTTTAAAAAAATTTTTGCATTAAGAGAGGTAAAATACAGTATTTACAAGTCTATTATGTGTTGATTACCAGTTGAATTATTTTATGACATTTTATTTTAAAATATATTATGTAATTTTTGAAAATATATAATTTTTAAAAATTACACGTGAGATTATTAAATTGATATATATATATATATTAAAAAAAGAAGATAACGATAATTTTAAAAAAAATATAAGGATAAGTCTTAATGAAAAAGAGATAGAAAAGAAGAGAGAGGCTTGTTATTTAAGTTATATATTTGAGAAAAAGGTTTTATATCATCTTAGTTTTAAGTCTCACTTTGAAAAAATAGTAAATTCTTTTTTCATATGAATGGTTATATACAGACCATAAGGTAAATAAGTTTAATTGTCTTTCTTCACTAGGCTCTTTATAAAAACATAAGGGGTTATAGTAAATTTTGTGAGTGAGATCTGATGTGGCTTCAAATTTAATGTTATCATTGTCTAAGTTAGGAGAGTGGATATTTTACGTAATGGTATTTTTTTTATTTTTTTCATTGGGTAATTTTTGGTAGTGAAATTTTGACTTTGGCATCAAGAATTATTTAGGGATTAGGGATCAAATTAGGTAATTTATTTGTCTATGATTGACATACAGATTCTTGTATTTTCAATGATTACAAAACGATGCAGGAAACTTCTAATTCACTAAGGTGAATCGTTAGAATAAGACACAATTGTAAATTGCTAAGTACCGTGAGTAATTTCTATATATTTTACATCAACTTGAAATTTCTTTTTAAAATCTTGAATCAGATTTTTATTATTCAATTTTGAATATAGTACAGCCTTAATGGAAAAAAGAAAGGAAAAAAAAAAAGAGAGAGGCTTGTTATTTAAGTACTACATTTGAGAAAAAAGTTTTCTATTATTTTTATTTTAAGTCACACACTGAAAAAATAGTAAACACTTTTCCCCTATGAATGGTTTATATAGACCATAAGGTAAACAAATTTAATTGTCGATCCGCTCTAAGCTTTTTATAAAAATGTAACAAGTTAAAGTTAATTTCACGAGCAGGTTCTGATATCCATTTGGATTTCGAGTTATAGCTTGAGTTAGGAGAGTGGATATTCTACGTAGTGGTGTTTTTTTTTTATGTTTTTCATTGGGCAATTTTGGATAGTGAATTTAGGTTTTAGTATTAACGGTTTAGAATTAAAATTACTTAATTTAATTGTTTGTAACTGATATATAGATTATTGGATATTTTCTATGTTTACAAAATAGTACAGGGAACCTCTAGTTTCACTAAGATAAATTGTTAGAGTAAGACGTAATTGTAAATTCCTAAGTACTATGAGTGATTTCTATCTATTATACGTTTACTTTTAATTTCTTTTGAAATTCTTGAAAATTGATTTTTATTATTGAATTTTGAATATAGTAGAACCTTAGCAAATATTTGGTGTGCTAGAAAGAAAAGAAATGGAGCGTACAAAATCTCCAAGATCAAAGCATAAAAAACCTCTTATTCTTATTCCATTCCTATCCTTTACATTCCCACTTACCATACATACTCACTAGTGTAGAAGATATTAACTATTCACTGAGTTGTAAACTCATCCCTAGTTACATATTTTTCATATACAGGTACTGAGATTGAATCTAGTTTAACTCCTTTAGTTGATTGAGTGGGTTTTCAGTTATTTAGTGAACTCATCACATTGTTCATGTAGGCTAGTTTAAAAATTAGTTTTGTTTATGATTTTGAATTTTGAAGCCTTGTGGGCTGACTCTTAGATGTTCTCCATACTTTTACAAGTAAAATCTATGTCAGTATGTTATGTGTTAATTACAGATAGAATTATTTTATGGTATTTTATTTTGAAATATATTATGTAATTTTTGAAAATATGTAATTTTTAAAAATTACACAAGATTATTGTAACAATACTGATATATATATTAAAAAAAGAAGATAGGGATAATTTTAAAAATTATATGGATAAGTCTAAACAAAAAATTGCATGTTTTATATTAATTGCTGTAAGAAGCAATTGTAAATTGTGAAGTATTGTGGGTGATTTCTATCTATTATACGTCTTTTAGAATTTCTTTTAAAAATCTTAAAACAGATTTTTATTATTGAATTATGAATATAGTACACCCTTAGTGCATGTTTGGTTTGCTGGGAAGAAAAGGAATAGAAAATACAAGAATCTCCAAGGTCAAACCATTGAAAACTTCTCATTCTCATTCTATTCATTTCCTTTCCCTCTTACCAAACATGCTCACTAGTATAGTAGATATTAACTACTCACTGAGTTGTAAACTCATCCCAAATTGCATATTTTTCATATATAGGTAATTAGATTACTTCTGATTTAACTCTTTTGATTGATCGAGTGAGTTTTCAGTTATTTGGTGAGCTCATCGCATTATTCGTGTGGGTAAGTTTAAGAATAATTAGTTTTGTTTTTGAATTTGAATTTGGAAGCCTTGTAAGCTGACTCTTAGATATTTTCATAGTTCTGCAAGTAGGATCTATGTTAATTTGTTATGTGTTAATTACCGATTAAATTATTTTATGGTATTTTATTTTGAAATAAGTTATGTAATTTTTGGAAATATGTATTCTTTGAAAATTACACATGAAATTATTGTAACAATATGAATATATATATATTAAAAAATAAAAAAAAGAAGATAGGGGTAATTTTAAAAAACTAAGGATAAGTTGTAACGAAAAAAGTAAAGAAAGAAAGAAAGAGAAGCTTATTATTTAAGTCCCACATTTGAGAAAAAAGTTTTATATTATTTTAATTTTATATCTCAATTAGAAAAATAATAAACCCTTTCACCCCGTCAATGGTTATATATAGAGTAAAAGGTAAATAAGTTTAATTATCTTTTTCCTATAAGATCTTTATAAAAACGTAAGAGGTTATAATAAATTTTGCAAGTGGATTTGACGTCGATTCAAATTTCCAGTTATCTTAACTTAAGTTAGGTGAAGTGGATATTTTAGATAGTAGCATTTTTCAATTAGGATAAGTGAATTTAGGCTTTAGTATATAAAATTATTTAGGGTTTAGGGATTAAATTAAGTAATTTAATTGACTGTGACTGATATATAGATTATTAGTATTTTCTATGATTTTTTAACGATACAACGAGCCTCTAGCTCACCAAGACAAATTGTTGGTGCAAGATGCAATTATAAAATTGCTAAGTACTATGAGTGATTTTTATCTATTATACATCTATTGGAAATTTTTTTTGAAAATCTTGAAATATATTTTTATTATTGAATTCTAAATATAGCAGAGTCTTAGAGCAAGTTTGGTTTACAAAGAAGAAAAGGAATGGTTGAGAGACTCTTTTGGTTGAGCGAGTGAGCTTTTAGTTGTTTAGTGAGCTCATTATAATATTCGTGTAGATAAGTTTAAGAATTAGTTTTGTTTATGATTTTGAATTTGAAATCCTTGTGCGCTGACTCTTAGATGTTCTCCTTATTTCTATAAGTAGAATCCTTATCAATTTATTATGTGTCAATTATTAATTGAATTATTTTATAGTATTTTATTTTGAAATAAATTATGTAATTTTTGAAAATATGTAATTTTTTAAAAATTACACATAATATAATTGTAACGACACGGATATATATACTAAAAAAAGAAGATAGGGATAATTTTTTAAAAAAATAAGGATAAATCTTAATGGAAAAAAGAAATAAGGATAAGTCTTAATGGAGAAAAGAAAGCAAAAAAGAGAGAGGCTTGTTATTTAAGTCCCACATTTGATAAAAAAAATTTATATTATTTTAGTTTTAAGTCTCAAATTAGAAAAACAGTAAACTTTTTCCCCCTATAAATAGTTATATATAAACCATAAGGTAAACAAATTTAATTGTCTTTCTCTTCTAGCCTCTTTATAAAAAGCTAAAAGGTTATAGTCAATTTTGCGAGCAGGATCTGACGTCAAATTAGATTTTGAGTTATCTTAACTTAAGTTAGGTAAGTTTATATTTTACATAGTGGACATTTTTTTATGTTTTTCATTGGACAATTTTAGATAGTGAATTTAGGATTTGGTATATAGAATTATTTAGGATTTAAGAATTAAATTAGGTAATTTAATTGTCTGTGACTGATATATAGATTATTGATTTTTTTATAGTTATAGAATGGTATAGGGAACCTCCAATTCACCAAGGCTAATTGTTGGAGTAATACTCAATTGTAAATTAGTAAGTACTATGAATGGTTTCTATCTAGTATACGTCTATTTAAAATTTCTTTTAAAAATTTTGAAAATAGGTTTTTATTATTGAATTTGGAATATAGTAAAGCCTTATTACATGTTTGGTATGCTGGAAAAAAAAAAAGAAAAATGAAGCATACAAAATCTCCAAGGTCAAAGCATAAAAAACCTATTATTCCTATTGCATTCCTTTTCCTTCCTGCTTACCAAACATGCTCACTAATGTAATAAATATTAACTGCTCATTAAGTTGTAAACTCATCCCAAATTACATATTTTTCATATATAGGTACTGATTGCTTCTAGTTTAACTCCTTTGGGGTTGATCAAGTGAGTTTTTAATTATTTAATGAGTTCATCACATTGTTTGTGTGGGCAAGTTTAAGAATTACTTTTGTGTATGATTTTAAATTTGGAAGTCTTGTGGGCTGACTATTAAATGTTCTCCATAGTTTTACAAGTAAGATCCATGTAAGTTTATTTTGTGTTAATTACCAATTGAATTATTTTATGATATTTTATCTTGAAATAAATTATGTAATTTTTTAAAATTACATATGAGATTATTGTAATGATATGAATATATATATATATTAAAAAAAGAAGATAGGGATAATTTTTTAAAAAATAAGGATAAGTCTTAACAACAAAAATAAAAAGAGAGAGAGGCTTATTATTTAAGTCCCACATATGAGAAAAAAAATTTATATTATTTTAGTTTTACGTCTCGCATTAGAAAAATAGTAAACACTTTCTCTTATAAATGGTTATATCTAGATCTTAAGGTAAACAAGTTTAATTATTTTTTTCCTCTAACCTCTTTAGGAGATGATGATGTTTATGATAATGCTTACTGTCTTGGTCTGATAATGTTTTCGATAATGCTTACTACTTTGGTATGATATTGTTTATTGTTTTGGTATGATAATACTTGTGATCATGCTTACCGTCTTGGTATGATAATGCTTACTATTTTATTATTAAATATAGGTATCACTGTAATCATTGTTGAATAACTTCAAGTTGAAATTTGAAATAATTATGCTTACTACTCAATTTTGAGCTGTTACTATGGCTCACAATGAGTTCATTTTGAAAAGACAATGGTTCAAAGGAGAAAAAGCAACAATATAGGTGTAGATGGTTGAGGCCGGAATATATGTGGGCTTGTCACACCATAGAGCCTGAGTATCCAACTGTTACTTCTGAGACATGAGTTTGTTCTTGCACATGTTCAATTTCTTTCTCATTTTCATACTTCCAAATTGATCGAAACTTGTTTATACCTTGCACGGTTGCCTTGCTTTCAACCACAGTTCCGGAAACTGGACCAAACCGGCTGGTTCAACTAGTCAAACTGGGAACCGGTCCTCTCACCGGTTTGGGCGACCTCCCAAAATCAGTAGGGTCAAAAACCAGTAAACCGGTTAAAACTGGTCAAAAACCGATGAATCAATAAAAAACCGGTGAATTATGTTTATTAATTATTTTAGTTAATTTGTATACTATATTACTATTTGGATTAATGTTGTGTTACTTATATGAATGTAATATTTTTTTAGTTTATGACGCTATTTTTTTTATGTTTTAAATAATTTTATTATTGATTTGTATTGTATTTTTATAATTTTTATTTATTTTATTAGTATATAAATAATTATATATATATATATAAATATACTTATATTTATATATAAATATAAATATATATTTAATTATATTCTGGTTCGACCACGGTTGAACTATTGAATCTTAAATCAGTAACTCGACTGGTTCAGTGACCAGTTCTGTTTTCAGAATCTTGCTTTCAACAAATTCACTACTATCTCTATATGTGTAAAACAATTGGAAGCGATTCTTTTGAGTTTTCAACATTTTAATATTGGTATTTTTTCCACATTTGCATGTCCTATTGCAGTATTTGAGACCAATTCATCAACTTTCGCTCACACTTGACGATGGCACTAGAGATCTACAAATAAAACAAAGAATGATGTCACAAGAGAGCTCAAGCATTTCATCAAACATCTAGTGAGCAGTGTGGATCTGTAAGACTAGAGAAATATCTTTGGTCAAAAGGGTAAGAAGCCAAAGATGGAAACTTAAGACATAAAACACTTACCTATTCAAAGATAGAAACAACCCATATTGGAATGGATGAATCTCTTGGAGTAAAAGGAAAGACGATATTGGTGCACACATTCGACTAAGAGGATGACGAGAGGTAAATAGGATATTTTCTCTAATTCGTAGGCATAAAGGGGCATAATAGTCATTTTTCCAATGGATGGAAACCTAACAGACTCTTGAGTTATTAAATGTCATGTGCAATGCATGTGCAAGCTATGCTCTTAGTTTTCTAAATGGAACGTTATCTACGAGGATAAATGGTGTGATAACATGAGGGTTAGGTGTAATTTCTCAAATAAAAAAAATGTCTAATTTAATTAGGTTAAATTTTAAGAAAAAAAAGTGTAATTATCCCTTTATCATTTTTTTTACATGAAACTACCCCCTTATCAAAATCCTAACAATGGAAATTTTTTAATGTAAAAAAACTAATGCATTTATATAGTTGAAAACTACCTTGCTCAAATGCTCGAGTGTTTTATGGCAAAACCCTTATATAGTGAAATGACATATTAATTGTTAAAATTCTACATTGCTAGCAATTGAATCACTAATTTATGCAAATATATGATTAAAGTCATTAAATTATGTAAACTTGTGTCACCACAATCTTTAAAAAGTGATAGCAAAAGGACTAACATAAGACAAGTTTGAATAATTTAAAACAATAATCATACTAAAACACAATATATGTTATTCCATGATATTGTCACATGTCATATCTCAATCGTCATTTCCAATCATTAGTAATTAATTTTTTCAATTATTAACACATTATTGTCCAGAAACTCTTGGTTGCTAGTTATTTTAAAATAAATGTTTGAGAGTCCATCAAGTAAAACTAGCAAGGTAGCAACCAAAGAAATGTTTGATAACTTATCAAATAATCAATACTTAAAAAAAAAAGAGTACTATAATAAACTCCCTTACTTATGAGAAATTTTTATGTACTCTATTAGTAAGACACTAATCTAATTAAAATAGAAAAAATAGCATATAGACTTCCTAAATCTTTGGTCATTTACAAATAATTTCTAAACTTTAAAATCGTCCTAATTAATACCTATGCTATAACAATTACACAACTCAACCCTTTTATCTACTTGCGATTAAGATACTTAACAGAGCTGTTATCATATGACCTGTACATGTATTTTTTCATGACAACACAATCACAGCTATCAAATTTAAACAAATCTAATCTATTCATTTTCAATCTAAACAAATAATGTTATGCTGTATATTTGTTTAAAAAAGAATTTAATGTGAATGAATCAAATTTATTTACATTTGATGGTTATGATTGTGTCACCTCATTAAAAAAGGCATGTGCAGGTCACATGATAACAGTTCTGCTAAGTGCCTTAATAGCAAGTGGATGTAATGATTAATTTGTGTAATTGTTATAGTTTATGTACTAATTGGGATGAATTTAAAGTTTATGAGTTATTTATAAATGATCTCAAATTTAGGAGGCCTATATACTAAAAACATAACACGTCACTCAAAATGAATGTGTGTGTCATCAACTTGAATTTATTATATAATTAAATTTATATAAGAGATATATATATTTTTGAGAGTATTACTCTTGAGAGAATATAAGAATTTCTCCTTACTTACACAATTGTTACATTATGAATTGACCTTTATTTTATACTTTTTAATATTATATTATTTGATAGTAAAACTTATCATAAAAATGCAACAACATGAAGGCAATATACTAGTTACGTCTTTAAAATATAGTCATTTGAAAAAGAAATAAAATCTAATATGAAATAAAACATTTCACTAAAAAATTTTGATTTATATTGAGAAGTTGCCTTTGCCTAGGCCTTAGGGTGACTTCCCAACATGAATTTTTTGTTTTTTTTTTTACCTAATTGGGAAGTCACTGGATCCATGACAACTTTCCAAATGTGTTTTCTAATATATTTTTAAAATTAGTTAAAAAATCATTATAACTCATGTCAACTTCCCAATTAATTTTTGAAAAAAAAATTACAAATTAAAGGTGACTTCCCACCATTAAAAAATTAACCGCATTTTGATATATAATATGAAAAGAGCGTAAAATGATAAATAAATTATATATGCATTATTTATATAAGAAAAGCCATTATTTTGTTAATATAAATAGTGATTGAAAAGATTTTTTTTTATATAAAAGAAGTAGAAAATTGAATTAGAAAACCTGCATCATTAAATAGAAATATAAAAAAACTATTTTTAGAATAATTTCAATTTGAAATAAGTGTATTATTACATATATCGCACTTTATAATTAAAGAATTACAAAGATAGATGAGATTACAGTTTTTTTTACTGTTTGAATTAGTTTATGTAAAGCTGCCTCAAGAACAATATACCATGCAGCATTGCAACCTGAAAAATTTAAAAAGTGTTAGAAAATTTTAAACACAAAAGATTATATGTAAAGATATGAAAAATATATAAATTTATGAGAAAATTATTTTTATAATTCTATGTAGATTTAAATATAAATTTAATAATATAAATATGCAACTCTTTTTTGGACATGTTTAATCATAAATATAATAAAAAGTGTGTATTAAATCAAAGGATAACTTTTTTTTAAAAAAAAATGAGTGTAAGAATTTACAATTAATTTAGCTTTTTAAAAAAGAGAAAGAGTGTTCAACCGTGACTATAACATTATTTATTACGGGGTGCTTCAGGTGGACTAGTCTTTGGTCCAATTTCCGGTGCAAATGGCTTCAAAATGTGTCAGACGATTGCGCAGATAGATGCCTTACACAACTATTATACGAAGTACGAACACAATAATTTTGTTTCATTCTTTTTACAAAAATGAGAAATGTTAAATTTTCTTTAACAATTAATTTAATAGCTTTTTGATATTTTATAAATAAAAAATTAAATAAAAATATAATTATTTAATATTATAAGAACTTTAAAAATATTTAATATTTATTTATTTATTAATTAAGAGGCTTTGTTTACTAATTAAGACAATTATTACAAAAATTTAAAATTTTTTATCCAATAATACTTGTCTGAATTTTAAACTTTGAATTAATGTTAAAATTAAATTAAAAAATAAATTAATAAAATTTTTAATTTAAAATTAATTATTTAAATAAATTCGTTGAACCGAATGATATTATATAAAAAATTTATATATAATAATATAAAATTTATAAAAATATTAATTAAATATAAAAAATAATGAATTTTAAAAAATAAAATGACAGTTAAATCAGTTAATTTAAATAATTTTAAATAATTTTATTTAATTTAAAATAATCTAATCAGCTAAAAAAATTAAATTATAATTAAATAAATATTTGATTTACGTTCAACTTTCTAGTCCGGTCGACAGCAGTGCTTTGAACACATCACCCACCATTGAGTTCCCTCTTCCAATGAATTTCTCAGTTCTCACTCTGTCAATTTCTGATCAATCTTTGGCCTTTGTGCAGTTGACAACCTTAGATGTAAGATTTCATCAGCTGAGAGATTTCACAGCCAAGCGCATAAGACAAAATGAAATTGCCCTAGAGTGTATTAAACTATTAATATCGAAACACTACGCCAAACTTGCTGTTCTTTTTATGGTAGAGGCACCATACTTGCTTTTAAGTGATTATTTAATATTATATGTTCATTTGTTTTTCGCAGAGAAATCAATATCATATGTTCAAACCTAGGAGAATCAACCTATACACGTTAGATTCCCTGCACAACTAGCCCTTATGGAGAAGAGAGAGAAAGGGTACCCTGGGGTTGAAGACTCGAAGTTGCAGCAGCAGCAGAGAAGGGCCTTTTTTTTGTTCCTTTCAAAGGATCCCCTGGAGTTGAAGTTGAAGCAGAGATAGAGAAGGGCCTTTACTTTTTTTGTGTGTTTCTTTCTTTTCCTTTTCAGCCTAAAATGGTAGAAAGCTGAGGTAATTTCAATGGTTTTCAGAGGTATTAGCTTCATCAGTAAAGATTGCCTACTGATGACTTCCTAACAGTTACTTACAGATGTGAGACAATCTGTCCTCTTGGTTTTCTTTGCTGATATTCGTCACTGGAAACTGAAACTCATCTCCCAACTTTCATATGTAATCAGAGAGATGAGATGAATGCTTCAAAACTCACACCACACATGGTGCTGGTTGTGCAAGTGCTATTGGTCAAATCTAGAGCACATCTTCAGATTACTAAAAGCCAAGCCAAGAGTCTGTGCACCACCACATGCAGGCCTCTTACTGTGAGTTTTTTACTGTTGCCTTGCATTCATCTTTCCTGCACCAGGCAGCAGCTGTAGGGTCCATGGTCAGAGCCACACACAGTGTTCCGCTCCTCTGTTTCCTTGCAGCTAATAATGGCTCCTTAGAATAGACCTACCTGTGAGGTACATCAGCATTAGGGTAGACCATTGGTAATTTAGAAAAAATTGTTGTAGAGGAATTATGGGTACCACCAGTGAGATCTACCCCAAAGGCCACTAGCACTGCACTCGTTAGCCATCTTTGAAGAGTCTCCATTCATGGACAGGGAAAGAGAACACGACCCAGGAATCAATGCAACCCACTCTGCAATCCCAACCACACTCACTATCAAGATTGCAAGCAGCAGCAAACAAGGGGAAGAGAGTTTAGACAATTCAAATTTACCTTCACCAAACATAAAGAACTCCATAGAATCAACACCTTATGGTTCTCCTCTTGTTTCTCCACCTTCATCAGCATTTGTTTCAGCATTGCAGTCCCCATATATATCTCCAAGGGCCACAAACACAAAGCCCCCAGATGGGTCTTCCTTAGAAAACCCACCACCACCACCACCACCACCACCACCACCAACAACAACAACCGCTGCCGCCACCACCACCGCTACCCATCCTTCGACGCCGGAAGATGTACCAAGTAGTTCCTACACTCCCCCTTCCGATCAATATGAGTTTTCCGATGACACTGCAGATACAAACCTCAAATTTGTGACATGCGTTCCTGTCCCTGATGCAGCTGCTCCACGCATCTCATTCTCATTTCCAGTCCCCAGAATTTCCTTCGCAAAAGGCCCCGTTTCCCCTGCTTCCAATGCCAAGCTTCGAAGCTGCGATGTTTACATTGGCTTCCATGGCCAGAATCCCAACCTGCTGCACTTCTGCAAGTGGCTAAAGTCCGAGCTTGAGCATCAGGGGATTGATTGTTTGCTTGCTGATAGAGCAAAGTATTCGGATAGCCAGAGCCATCAGATTGCTGACAGAGTCATGTGCTCAGTGGCATTTGGGATGGTGGTTGTCACCAGTTCCAGCTTCCTCAACTATCTGAGCATGGAGGAGGTTAGATTCTTTGCTCAGAAAAAGAACTTGATCCCTCTCTTATTTGACACTTGCCCTGCTGAGATTATGGCCCTTCTTAACTGCCATTCAATTGACAAAGAATGTAAAGAGGCAATTGATGGACTCATGAAGTGCCATGAATTCAACCTGGAGGCTAATGATTGCAACTGGAGAAGCTGCATATCTAAAGTTGCTGGGATTTTAAGAGCAAGACTTGGAAGGAAGAGTGTGGACCAGAAGGATGCTATACAAGGATTTGAGAATTTACCTTTCCCAAGGAACACATACTTTGTTGGAAGAGAGAAGGAGATTATGGAGATTGAAAATTTGTTTTTTGGACGTGGGAATTGTCTGGAACAAGTCCAAGATCATTGTATGGCAGTCATCAAAGGAGAAGCAAGTGGCAGTGGGCAATCTGAAGGCCTAGCGGACGAGGAAAGCGACCCGGTGACACTGACAAGCAGAGGTGGGAGATATATTAGTCTAGAGTTGGGGAAGAGCAAAGAACCAACTTTAGAGGCTTGGGTTGAACCAGTCATTGGTAAAAATTCGTTGAAGAGGTTGAAGAACAAGAAATCCAAAAGTGGAAACTATAAGAGCTTGTGTAGCAGTGTGATTTTCATCAATGGGGTTTCTGGGATTGGGAAGTCTGAGCTGGCGCTGGAATTTGCTCACAGATATTACCAGAGGTACAAAATGGTGTTGTGGGTTGGTGGTGCAGCTCGGTATCTCAGGCAGAACATACTGAACTTGTCTCTCAACTTGGGTTTGGATGTTGGTGCTGATTCTGAGATGGAAAGAGGTCGAATTCGTAGCTTTGAGGAGCAAGAATCTGAAGCATTCAAGAGAATCAAGAGGGAACTGTTTGGTGAGACGCCTTACTTGCTGATAATTGATAATCTTGAGTCACAAGAGGAATGGTGGGAAGGGAAGGATCTATATGACTTGATACCAAGAAACACAGGAGGGACTCATGTGATTATTACTACTAGGTTGTCCAAAGTAATGAACTATGATACTATTCAGCTTCCGCCATTGCCATTATCTGATGCAATGATTCTTGTAAGAGGAAGAAAAAGGAAAGAGTATCCAGCGGATGAGATAGAATTCCTCGAAAAATTCAACGAGAAGCTTGGAAGGTTGAGCTTTGGTTTGTGGATGATTGGTTCATTGCTGTCTGAACTTGCAATTAGCCCCTCTGCTCTCTTTGAGACAATAAACCAGGTGCCACTTGATGAAGATTCACACTCTTCTTATATGAGTAATGATGAAGAGCAGTGCTGCAAGAGCAATCCCTTCCTCTTGAAGACCCTCCTTTTTTGTTTTGGAACTTTGGAAAAAACTAAAGCAAAAGGGAACCTCCTCGCCATAAGAATGCTTCTTGTCAGTGGGTGGTTTGCCCCTGCTCCCATTTCAGCGAGTTTGTTAGTGAATGCAGCGAAGAGTATCCCTATGGTTGGAAACCGTCTTAAGAAATGGACCAAATGTCTGAGCTTTACATCTAGTTGTTTACCATCAGGGACATGGAAAAATGAAGAAGATTCAGCAGTGCTGCTCGTGAAAATGGGACTGGCTCGAAGGGCCAATCAACAGGATGGGTATTGGCTCCAATTCCATCCCATAACACAGGCATTTGCTAAAAGAAAAGGTGGTTTGCAATATGCCATGGCTGTAGTTCAAGGAGTGAGAAAAATGGGTAACTATGTAAACTCATATCATTTATGGGCATCAGCTTTCCTTGTGTTTGGGTTCAAATCTGAACCCCCAATTGTGCAGCTAAAGGCCATTCACATGGTTTTGTACGTCAAAAGAACAGCTCTCCCTCTTGCAATTCAGGCCTTCACCAGTTTCTCAAGATGCAATTCTGCATTGGAGCTCTTAAAGGTGTGCACCAATGCACTGGAGGAAGTTGAGAAGTCCTTTGTCTCTCAGATCCAAGATTGGGCCCATGACTCAATTTGTTGGAAAGGAAGGTTGCAGGGGAGCCAAAAAGTGGATGAATATGTGTGGCAGGATGTCACCTTATTGAAGGCAACACTGCTGGAGACTAGGGCAAAGTTGCTAGCAAGAGGGGGGCAACTGGACAGTGGCAAGGAGCTGTGCAGAACATGCATCAGTATCAGAACTGTGATGCTTGGCCATAACCATGCACAGACCTTGGCTGCTCAAGAGACATTGGCCAGATTGGTGAGGATGAGGAGTAAGATATGAGTGTGTTTGCTTTGCTCCATGACCAAGTGTCTTCTCCATTAGAGTTGAACTTCATACAATAAACTTGTAGTGGAGGTGTAAGGTTAATGTGCTTGTTTTCCCTGCTTGCCTCCCCAAAAAAAAGCAGTGCAGTGGCAATGCACTTCTTGTTAGGCTGTTGTTGTAATGTTGGTGAAAAATGAAAATGATACAACTAATGGAAAGTTTAGTAGTTAGGTTGATACTTGTTTGCGCATTAACCCTATGCTTGGAAACATTAAAAAATATAATTAATTTGATTTGATTTGATTTAAGTTGAAGTAATTTAATTTGATTAGAAATTATTTTTATGCTTGAAAATTATTATAAATTAACCTATTTTATAACCTTTCAAACAAAAAATTTCATTTATAAATCAAATCAATTCTTAAAATTTGTAGTTCCAAACATACTACAAGTGAAACATCATACTTCTACTACTAAAATTAATCAATAAAATTCCATTAACGCAATTCAGCTGGGCACGAACTTGATGTGGACAAATCAAAAAGTTTGAATTGAACAACGATTGAGGACTTTTTTAAGACCAACACCAAAGTCCTTTTAGGGACAACACCATAACATCGAAGCCTGTATTTCTGAAAATTGGCCATGTTTGATGTTTGTTATTGGGCAGCTAAAGAAAATCCCATAAAGAAATTGAAAAAACAGTGGAGAGACCTATTTTTGTTCTTTGAAATTGTTCCATACACCAAACATAACCACTTATACCTTCCATTTATCCAATTAAAAAGATACATCTGTTGAATACCCACGTTACCAATTCATTGATGAACCTGCATGCAGCTGAATGGAAGACCTTTTGGTTTTACTAAAGTAATTCGGATAAGATTTTGCATTCCTTATATACAAAGGTTCAAATTTTTTCTTCAACTTGCTTAACGATCATCACTTTTTTTTAGAAAGATTCCATAACCCCGAAAAAGAATGGAAGATCCTTAAGCCGGCTTGATGGTACGGCTTATGAAATTTTAGAGTCCACAATCCACAAGACAAACCTTGCATTTGACTAAATTCAAGAACAAGATGTGAAGCAATGGTATGTTTAACACATGGGAGACAACAAAATTTGTTACCACAACAACCATGAGTTTCTAAAACTTGGCCTGACTCATTTGAGCCCGTCCAAATCATCCCAACACTATTTCGGGTAACGCTAATATACATTTTACTCGGACATCATTTTTGTTTTGGGGTCAATACTCGTATCAACATTTATCTAGTCAATTTAGTACTATGCAAGTGACAGATTATTTGGGTGAGCTTGTTGGCCCATACTTATTTTTTTTTTAAAAAATACTTATGATTTATTTTTAACAGTGGTCCATTGATTTGAAATTGGACTAAATGTCTAAATTTAAGTCATTGTCACTGTCGCTTAAGTTTGATTATTTTGGGTTGTTATCCTTTTTTTTAAGAATAATTTTTTTTAATCTTCTAAAGATATAAATGTCATCACTTTAGTCTTCTGAAGAATTTTGACGTTAATTTAGTTTCTAAATTATAAAAATGACACAATAATCGTTTTATTGTGTATTTATAGAGATTAAATTAATATAATTTTTATGATTAAATGACTAAATTAATGTCAATTTCATATCATTAAAAGATTAAATTAAAGACATTGTTTGATGTTGAGGAAATAAATTAATGTTAATTTTTTTTATAAACCAAAATGATGTCACTTTTTATGTTTCGAAAACTAAATTGATGTTAAAATTCTATAAAAAATTAAAATGATGATACTTATATTTTTGAAAGATTAAAAAGAATTTACTCTTTTTTTTAAAATAAAAACCTAAATTGGATTTTGGTTCAAATAACTCTAATAACCCAATTAAAATTCTTCAATTCATCATTCGCTCATACTAACTTCAATTCGCAACATTTGACTTTTAAATATCTCATGCAACATATTAAAAAAAAACAACTCATTTAAATAGACATGTAACATAGTTAAAGAAAAGGAAAAAAAAAAAAAGCCAAGATGATCTTCTAAGCTCAACGATCAATTCTGACATTAGCACCAAGTTTGGGGCTACATGGGTGAAGAGATTGGAGGCTTTGAAGGAGTAGGATTTTGCGGTTCAGACCTGAGCACAATGGCCAAAGCAGTGGCCTTGAAACCACCGCACCCAAGATCGAATCCCAATGTGGGACGATCCACCCCCCCCCCCCAATATCCCCATGACCCAAAAAAAAGAAAAAAGAAGGACTAGGATTTTTAAAGAGAGATTATTAGAATTATGTAATTCGAGGCGTAAAACTACATAAGCTGGGGTTGCTGTGTTGGTCAAAGTTTAATGTAATGTATGCAACGCCAACAAGAAGATCCCATGTTTTTGTTAGGGTGAAATTTGAAGACATGCCATTTTAAATGTTTGAGAATTAATCAAAATATCGGTACTTAGGAAAAATAATGGACATTGGAATGGTCTTCTTTTAACAAATGTTTTTAGAGAGATGGTAGATCAAGAGCTCATTAAGTTCATTGTTATTGTTAAATCTAGACTGTTCAACCATGAACTGAACACTCAACAACTATGATTAAATTTTATAATTAAATTTATTGTTAAACTAATTTAAACCAATCAAAACTGCTTAAACCGTCAATTGAACTGCTTGAATCAGTTGGCCCTTAATTTTTTATTTTTAAAAAATCCAAAATTTATATATTTTTTGGTTTTTTTCTTAAATTTTTTATTATTAAATATAAATTATTTTTATATTATTATTTGATTCGACTAAATAATTTAAACAATTGAATCAATTAAACCTAAACTGAAAATCTCTTATCAATATACTGTCCAATCCGATTTTAACATAATTGATGACTGCTTCTGATAAGTTGTTTTCAACACAACATATCGTACTATCAAATTATGCACATTTCACTGTATAAAACAATAATGTTTTGTGCCTTTCTATTACACGAGACCACATATTCTTTTGTCTGGCTTCAAAACGTTCTTGGAGTCCATGGGAAATCAAGCACCAAAAACAACTGTTACAGATTAAGATGAGCCATTTCCAAACTGATTGCGCAAGTGTTCCCTAGTACGTGCCATCGTTTGTGTTTATGGCACATAGGCCAGAATGCAGTATCTCACCTTGGTTGTCTCAATTCAAACCATAAATCTAACGCAGCGTTTCATAAATGCATGAAAGCATTTAAAAAAGTGACAATGAGGAAGAATTTATTGAAGAATGGGATCCAAGGATCAATGAATATAACCTCCACAATAATTCTATATCATCCAATCGAATCATCTTAATAATCTTCTTTATTACTAAATGAAGAAAAAATTAAATGTCTTTTAAGTTTTCAAGATAATAAAATACTTTTTTTTTTCTTTTTCATTTAATACTTTCTTTATTAAGCATTAAAAAGATTATTAAAATAATTAGATAAGAAAATATAACAACACTCTTAATTGTTGGGAATTCAAGTGTAAGTGGGAATGTAGGGTGTGACTGAAAAAATCTTACATTAAAAAAAATGGATAAGATAAGGACCATATATAGTGCAAGGACCCATGAACCTAATGCCTTAAAGTTGAGTTGAGATATGGTGTCGGATTCACTGGCATGGTTCATCAGTAAGTTCATTGAAAGAGACCAACGAAGAACCAAAAAGAGAAGAATGGAATAACTAACAAAACAGCCTCTCACCCACTCTTGCTCGTTATCCAGGAGCAGATGTTTTCACTTCAAGTGATGAGTTATACCAACAGTTATTGACGATAGTCTGGAATTTTGGCAAGAAGTTAGTGCCTCCTATAATATAGGGATTTTCCATTGGAAACCTACGGAATCTGAAAATGCTCTAAATTCTCAACCAACTCTTCAAGAGCTCACTGCCACAGATCATACTGATAAGCTAGGTGTTGAAACACAAAAAGAGACTGAGCAACGCGCGGCTGAGATTTCATCAGGAGAAGAGCTAGCAAAAGAGGTTGGTGTACTAAAATCAAGGTGTTCAAAATTGGATGGATATTTTATTAGACCACCCTACACTGCCAATCCCGTTGCTGTAAATAGCAAGGACTGTAACATCGTTACAGAGAATAAGCAAGTTGTATCAAGAATTTCAACTGTAGAATTTGGAATGGTGTCATTTGTTGCAATAGGAGCTACAATGGTTGGCAGCATCACTTGTACAGAGATGAAGGGTGCTTTAATTCTTGGAATATGGTCTCTGACTCACTTGGTAGCCGCTATAGTTGCTTCGCAAGGATCTGGGTGAGTAGGTGGCCTTTATGCACTATGTTTAATAAGTGCTGCTGTAGTTAATGCTGCTTCCGGAGGCTCTGACGCAGAACCCATAAACTCAGCTGTTCCTACTAATGTCGCTACTGACCAACCTGAGATAATGGAGGCTACATTAGCATATGCTACCTTGCCTCACACCGTGACAAAGGTGAAGTTTCCAGAGGAGACACTAGTGGAAGTTTGCAATGCAAATGAGGTTTCCAAGGAACTAGGAACTAGGTCATTATGCTTCAAGCAATGGGACCACCTCGGAGGGAGTTCCTTGAGTTGTTACATGATACTTCTTTGACCTTTCATCTTGAGGACAAGGTGAATCTTTTGGTAGGAAGTACTGTTCGGCACCCAAGTGCTGGGAAGAGGGGAAGGGACACCAGAGGATTGGTTACTCCTACAGAGGGCAGCAGCGTGGGAAATATGAGAAGGGGGCCGAACTTTGTAACAACCTACTAACGTAGCAGCTGATGGGGAGGGAAGAAGGGATATTAAGTTATAAGAAATGGGGAGGAGGGGAAGAAAAGGAGGGAAGGAAGAATTCAGAGAGAGGACTGGAATTTGGGAGGAAGCTAGCCCCTTGAAGAGCTAGCTGGATTCTGGGTTTGGGTTCTGTAATCTGAGTTCCATCTCTGAATTTTTTTTTTTTTCCTGTAGTTTGAGTGAGGTTCCTATCACACAATCTACACACACAAAATTTACAAATTATTTGAAAAGGAGTTATTGGAAGGTGTTGGGATCAGATTCCAAGAGGTGGGAAAAGATTGTCTTATTTCCTACTTTCAGGTTATTTTGCACTTTCATTAATATGGTATTAATATGGTAATCGGTGAACTTCCTACCTGTTTGCATGAAACAGGAGCTGGGAATCCCCAATACTCCTCTCGTTTGCAAGTTAAAGAATGCTAGAAGATTTACTGTGAAGAGGCTGTTATAGCCTTGGAATGATACATGAAACAGCAGCTGCGAATCACCAATACTCCTCTTGTTTGCAAGTTAAAGAACGTTAGAAGATCTACCGTGGAGAGGCTATTATAGCCTTAGAATGAGGAAAAGAATCAGTTTTCGGAAATAACAGTCACAGAAAAATGTTGAATAGCTTTCGATCCAAACGGTCACATAAAAATGGGGGAGAGGTGAAGAGGAACAGAAGCAAGCTCCAACACGCCCTGTAATAATGATGCACCCTTACATGGGGATAGAGGCTGAGAAGTGGAAACTTCTGGTTAAAACAAAATGGAACTACAGCTATTGAAAGATTTATATACAGGTTAAAAGGTGGAAACCTCCACAAGAAACAAAACAGAATTAATGCCATTCGATGTAAAGACAATCTATTTCAACATTGATTCCCAAAGCACATAAGCCAAATTTCACAACCACCTTATGGTGGTGAAACTATCCAACAGATACACAAAATTATATATATCTGCACATATTACAACTCAATGTAAGAAGTTACAAATACGATGCTTGGGTGAAAGTTGTGTGTTATGAATAAATATTTTTAAATGACAAGATATTCAAAGTGACCATGTTAAATAGGATTCACAATTAAAACTCACAGGACTTTATGGGCTCAAGATCCCAATTGGAATGTCAATTTAAAGCCATTTTATCAAATACTTAACTGTCATCCCTATTGATTGACAAGTACATAGCGAATGTGGGGCAATGGGATATTTTGCAATTTTACATCTTTTGAGACAACTCTCCTCTAATAACTATAAAACAATATAAATGTCAGGTAAGTGATGCAGAAACATTACAAAGATATTACAGAAGATAGACTCACTTGTGAACATTCCAATTCAAGGCAATGGAAAGGAGGATAGAATTCAGCATATATCTAATTCTAAACAGGAGACAATTTATAACATCCTTTACCAGAAAAATAAAAATGAAAAAATAAAAACCAAAGCAGCATTTCACTTTTGTATAAAGCCAGTGACTTCAATAGAGGACCCTGTAGACTAGTAGGAAGCATACCTAAATAATATCTCCTGAGAGGATTTGAGTGACAATAGATCAAAAGTGTTTCTCATACTCCTGTGATGGCGGCTGCTCCCAGGGCCGCAAAAAGCCTATACAAAAGCAATTAGGTACTTAGGAAACATATGGGACCCATTACAGGAATCTGCACAGTAATATTTTATATCATTGTTCCATAAATGCTATAGGATAATGCATCACATAAAGGTTTCCAATAATCAATTATCCTAATTTCAGTTCTGGGTTCCGAACATGCAATAAGTAACAACCCTAGATGCATTTGTCCAGGAACGTGTCTATCCAGGCAGCAACATTTTAATGCACTCACAAAACACCACCTCCCTCACAAAGAAAATGCAGCAGAGATGTTTATATGATCCACTATTCCACTTCTCAAGCTAACTTTTACAATACTAGTTTAGATTCATTAGCATTGCAGTCTAGATTCATTAGCATATTTAACACGTTAGAATATTAGTCAACTATAGTTATGACTGCAGTTAATAGCTGTTAATTATTTATGTACTTAGTTTTTTATTAGCTCTTGTACTTAATGCACTCATAATATATAGAGTTTTGCTATATCCTTCTAAAATTTCTTCCTAATAATCCTCCTAATACTTAATAAAGTAAGTATTAAATGAAAAAACAAAGTATTAATACCTTGGAAACATAAAAAATATTCAATACTTACTTCATTTAGTAATTAGGATGATTATTAGGAGGATGGTTTAGGAGGATATAGAATTATCCTAATATAAATAAGATAGATTGTGTGTACACAAGACACAATTTCTCCAAAATATTCTCTATTTCAACATGGTATCAAAGTGGTTTGCGGTACCATTTGCCTTAAACTGTATCTATCATTTCCGCTGTATTGAGTTCCCATGGAACTCCTTTGTATATTGTTTCCTCTGTTTTCCCTTTGTTTCGAAGTCAGAATCAGTTCTTTCCATTGTTGTTTACAGAGATGTAGCTAAGGGTGGTGCAGAGATGTAGACAAGGGTGCTGTGAAGTAAATTAGGATAAACCATTGGAGCTGTAACCTGGCCCAACAACAGAGTTTGGATTAGTCTTGCTGTCTTGGGAGTCGTAAATTGAAGACTTTCAGCACTAGTAAAGGGCTTGATTTGTGTTACTGGGTGGTATGAGACCAAGTGTCACAAAGAACAGCTTGGAGGTTGAGGGAACAACCGAGGAGAAAGGTCAAAGACTTATAAAGCTGTGTCATATTCTTGGGATGTGTGCCAAGAAGAAGCTGGAAGAAGGTCGGGGGGCCATTGAGGAGAAAGGTCAAAGACCACCAGGTGCTATCTACATTGCCAAAAGATTTTTTTATTCAGGGGGAGTGCTAGTTGCCTAAGTTCTTTGGTTGAAATGGACTGAGTTGCTTTACATCTTGGTGTTCTTTGTTTTCTGATTGTGTGTTTATTTGTAACAAGTTGAGAGCTTACTAAGCTTCAGCTTAAGGGAAAGTGTTAGAATACTAGTCTAGATTCAATAGCATATTTATCACATGTTAGAATACTAACCAACCATAACTATGACTATAGTTAATAGCTGTTACTTAGTTCTGCAATTAGTCCTTGATTAGCTCGTGTACTTAATGCATTCAGTACAAATAAGATGGATTGTGTTTACAAAAGACCCAAAATTTCTCCCAAATACTCTTCGTCTCAACACTAACAAAGTTTAAACATCCTTCTCATTATAGGGATATAATGTTAGCAAGAAAATTCTAAAATATGCCATCCTTATGCACCCTTTTGGAGGTAAAAATGGGGGTGAAAAATTCATAGATGAGTGTCTTATGAAATTTTTCACATAAAACGTATCCAGGAATGTTTCAACCCCATAAGGAATAAATTAATTGCATAATATACTATAGCCTTTTAATATAAAACTTCGAGTATTTGTTAAACTCTTTGCAGATAAAACCTTTTGCTATTCATGTAATACAATGTTCAGTAAAGTATTCCAAGTTCAATAGCACTACTACCTCCCAACTAAAAAATAATAACTTCACAAGAATATCGAATACAAGATGTATGCAGGCAAGTACATTTGCAAATTTGAAGAGGATTACTCTTCTTATCTAGTGATAACTCTTCCTTTAGAATGGGAATGGGCTTGATTTTAAAATGTACATGAGGCCAAATTTCAAAAGGGTTAGTATACAATAAAAGGGTGGAAATGTGGAACATTATAAAGTGTTGGAATGAAGTTAGGAATTCCCATTTTTAACATACTTTGGCACGTAGTTTTGTTGTGCTTAGCATGCCCAACAGAATAAAAGACAACAACATTCCCACTCTCATTATAAAGAACTTGTATCTTGTAAAAGGTTAACTTCAACTACGACCAACGACGTACACAATATGAGATAGTAAAAAGCAGATCAATCTTACTGGGAAACCCTCCCCCCAATCAGGCAGATGGCACTGACATTTGCATTTGGAACCACACCCCTGAGGGGGATTTTACGACTGGCAGTGCATATAAAGCCCTCACTTATAGGCAGGTGGGCATGGAGAAAGTCTGGAGGCTCCTTTGGAGTTGGAAAGGCCCCCAGAAAATGAAGGTGTTTCTCTGGCAATCCTCTCATGGTCATATCCTCACTTCTCTCAGGAGAAGCCACTGGTCGGGGGATAGCTCGAATTGTCGCCTTTGCACTGGTACAGCGGAGTCCACCCTCCACATGTTGAGAGACTGCCTGGCAGCCGCCAAGATCTGGATCCACTTGGTCGAATTTACCAAGATTCTTAAGTTCTTTCCCCCTAGCTTGGATTGGATTGAAGACAGCCTCACCTCTGATTTCGGGCACCTCAGCTCTCTCAACTGGCAAGACTTATTCATGACTACTTGCTGGATGCTCTAGAATTGGCGTAATAGAGAGTCGTTTAAGGTGCATTTTAGTTGGCCCGAGCAGGCCCGCCTCTTCATTATTGATCAGGTGAGACAAATCAACTCGGTCAGGAGGAGGATCAACTGCTTTGGTCCTTCGAAATTATATAGTTCCATTTTCATCAACTGGATCCTACCCATGACTAGGTAAAGCTGAACACTAATGGGCGAAGCTGGGTGTGAGGGCCTTCTTAGAGGTGCAGATGGAGGTTGGATCACCGGGTTTTCTAAGCATGTTGGGATCTGCACTTCATTGCTGAATTATAGGGCATCTTTATGGGTTTGCAAATTGCCTGGAACACAGGTTACAGGAAAATCATTGTTGAAAGTGACTCTAAAGCTGTAGTCTCCAGACTCTCAAACCGCAATGTTGGTAGTTCCAACACAAGTTGGAAAGACGGATTCTTACTTGGCTTGAGCGGGATTGGGAGGTTTCTTCCTTCTATACTTATCGGGAAGGTAACGTGTGTGCCGATTGGTTAGCAAATAAGAGTTTAGAGTATGGATATGATCTTGTAGTTTGGTAGAACCCTCCTCAAGGACTATGTCCCCTCTTTGTTAGCTAATTTTGTGGGGGCTTCTTTGTCCCCATGTTGTTTCCCTAAGAGTTTAGTTCCTTACTCTTGGGCTTCGGCCCCATTTCTGTATCAAAAAAAAAAAATGCATGGTAGTCAAAGGCAAAATGCACATTAAGGTGGTAGGGGTTCTAGTGCCATGAGACAAGAGGCACCAAAAAAGTGCTTGAATAATTGAAGGCATTAAAAATTGGGGAAAAAAAAGATGGCACAAAATAACTGTAACGCTCCATTGTCTAACCAAAATAATAATAATAATAATAATAATAATAATAATAATAACCATACCATCAAACATAAAATTCATATAAATAATAATACAAAAAGTTTATTTATTAATTTTTTGTTTAATATCCTTAGTGATGCTTTTTCTCATTCATCTTGACTCAAAGATTCGTTTATTCAATAAGGTAATCGTTGTAATCACCATAAGTGTATGATTTCTGCAACTTTGAGAACTCTGGCAATTATGACCATGATTTCAACCATTCCCTGATCATTTAGCTTAGGCACTCCCTTTAGTGCCTTGCCTCTCATAGAAGTGCTCAACTAGGGGATATAGGTAAGTGCTTGACTTAAGGGGCATTGCTAGAAGCATCAAGAGGGAATGATGCCTTCTCTCACCATGCCTTAGTGCCCGGAGTGCCTTTGACTACATTTTGGTTAAAAGTTGTTTTCAAGCATGTATTGCCCGTTCTACTCTTTTTACTATCTTCTGTGTCCCCTTCCCCCTTCCTTTCGTCTTTCTCCCCTTGGAGACCGAGACAGAGCCTTAGTTGCTAAAAAGGTGATCTTTCAACACATGGCCATCATCATTTTGCCACATTAAAGTTTGAAAATAAAAAACCAATTATACCCCTGTAAAGAGAGAAACAACGAGGATTTACAGTAGGATTACAGATCGCCTACCAACGAGGATTTGAACCCAAGTCATGCAATTTTTATAAGTGAAAGGTCAACCAGGTGAGCCAACCCCCCTTGGCTTCTAGTTAGTCATTTGAGTTGACAAAACTAGTAGCAATGCACCTTGACAAACAAGATCTCATGGATGAAATGACAATCTACCTCTATGTGTTTGATCCTCTCATGAAAAACTAAGTTGGAAGCAATGTGCAAGGCAACTTGATTGCCACATATAAATAGTGTTGAAATTATAGAGACAGGGTTTAGGAAGAAGAGGAAAAGAGAGAAGGAGGTTTTGAGTAATATGATATGATATTAGATTGATACTTGATGAGATTTAAAATACAATGCACTTAATACCTATTTATACTACTAATTAGGTCAAGTACTAGTGCAGTACTAGTACAAGCCCAAGCCCACTAACACTAATAAGACTAATAACCGTAATATATTCTAACACTCCCCCTCAAGCTAAAGCTTACTAAGCTTTCAGCTTGTTACAAATAACAAACCCATAGACAGAAAACAAAAAACACCAAACAACACAACCCATCTCAACCAAAGAACTTAGACAACTAGCACTCCCCCTAAATAACAAAACCTTGCCAACATCCTTCGAAAATAACTCCTAGAAGTCTTCAACCTTTCTCCTCCTCAGAGGCCCCCTCGACCTTCTTCTAGCTTCTCCTTGGCACAAGTCCCAAGCAAATGACTCAGTTTTTGAAATCTTCGACCTTTCTCCTCAGTGGCCCCCTGGAACCTCCAAATTGGTCTCCATAACATTGTGTTGGTGATCTCATACCTCTCAGTATAACAAATAGGGTCCTTTACTAGTGCCAAAGTCTTCAAGTCACTACTCCATTGACAATAAAACAGAAAAACACAAACACTAATCTCCAAGTAAAACAAGCCACACAAAATTACTCCAAAGCCTCAAATAGCACCTCAGTTTTCCAATGCCAAAGAGAGGCAAAACAGCAACTAAGTAGGCCAAACAGTAGCAAACCAGATCAAACAGCAACAAAACAAAGAATGCCGTAATAAACTAACATAATTGAGCCAAATAAAGTGAAGTCACAGAAGTCTGGCCTCAAACAAGACCACCAATGACATCCAAACCTACCACCATGCTAGCAGGAAGCTATCACCAAGAAGAGAAGAAGAAACTCAGCACAAAAGGAAAGAAAATCAGTTCTGAGATGCTGAACCACCCTAAAGCAGCAGAGAAGAGAAGAAAGGAAGCCAAACTCTGAAATGAGAAGATACTCCTCGTTAAAACCTCAACCATGTTGGAAATGCCATCAAACTTCCCGGAATCACCTCTGATCAAGTCAGAACTCAGCAGAATGACCGCACACTAGGCTGGAACCAACAACACCAGGAAGCCAACAACAAAAACAGAAGGAGAACACCCCCAAACAGATCATAGAGAAGAAAAGAGGGAAAAACAGCCCAAAAACCACACTGCCAAGCCTGAAAACACCTCGACGGAGATGTCACCAGAGCTCCGGTAACCTGTGAGCCTGACCCACCACTGTGCAACCTTGTTTGTGCTGGAATAGGGAGCAGCCGGCCACAAACAGTCCCTGTAGGTCATGTGCTCCACGAATCTGGGCTCCAAACACTCCAAACACCATGACCCAGCTTCATCGCCAGCCCCTACTACACTTGCCAGTCCTCCACCAGCACCGGCTAACCACAACCGGCTGTCAGCCACTGGCGACCACCCAGTGGGTCACCTGAAAATGTAAATAGCAACCAAGGAACGGCTTCGAAGAACCAAAGATGTGACTGCGTGACCTTAGGGTCACCAAAACCAAATTTGTTTTTTTTTTTGGACAACAATTTTGACTTAGAGAAAACATATGCAAGAATGGGTTGGGAAAGATAATAATGGAGAATTTACAAAAGTGTTCTATAAAACTCGACATGGTGGAAAAGCGGAGACCCTCTAAGGTAGATGATATCGCTTTAATACCATGTTAAAATTATAGGGATAGGGTTTAGGAAAAAAAAAGGAAAAGAGAGAAGGAGGTTTTCAATAATATAATATGATATGATATTAGATTGATACTTGATGAGATTTAAAATACAAAGCACTTAACCCCTATTTATACTACTAATTAGGTCAAGTACTAATGTAGTACTAGGACAAGCCCAAGCCCACTACTAATAAGACTAATAACCCTAATATATTCTAACAAATAGCATTTATTTTACTTCAATAAATTTTAGTTAACAAAGCAATTGTTCTGGCGATATGAGTTCACAAGTTACCAATGCCATAGCTCAATATTTTATTTCTACACTTGACCAAGCAACAATATCCTAATTCACACTTTTTCAAGATATTAGGTTGCCTCCAATAAGACTATGATACCCTAAACATTTATCTGAAGGAGACCCAACCCAATCTTCATCTTCATATAGAGGTTATTTGCTTGGTGTTCCTTTGATATATATAAGGATGAGAATTACATCATTAGATTCATTCAATGTTTGTCACATGGAGTTTGTAGGAACTTACTAACCACGTTCACAACAGAGATATCTAGTCAAGTGATAATGTGATAGTTCAGTTTCCCTACAAGTCTCCGACA
Source organism: Castanospermum australe (assembly GCA_019955255.1). Lineage (NCBI taxonomy): Eukaryota > Viridiplantae > Streptophyta > Magnoliopsida > Fabales > Fabaceae > Castanospermum > Castanospermum australe. The sequence continues at coordinate 112,697 of NSJW01000569.1, read as the reverse complement.
CCACCGAGGATCTAGTAGTGGTTCCCCCCTATTGAGAAGAAACTTGACATTCAATTCCATGAGTGTGACCACAGGTCACCCCTTTATCATGTCAATTTCCTCTAGTACGTTAAGTGCATATTTTCTTTGAGAGATTGCAACACCAGCAATAGACTGAGCCATTTCAGTACCTAGAAAATATTTAAGACAAAATGATGCTCTTTAGTTGACAGATATCATCCTTATCACTATCACCCAAATATGTACTCTAACCCTGTGAGGAATAACAATAGAAAATATAGTGATTTGCCTCACTACAAACCATGCCAAACTGCTAAATAACTGTGCTAAATTTCTTAAACCAAGCCCGCAAAGACTATTTCAAACCATAAAGAGAATGAAGTAGGTGGAACCGTAGAAAACTAATCCAAACTCCCTTTGAGCAACAAAACCATATAATTTCTCCATATAAACCTCTCTAGTAACAAGCTCTCGGTGAAGAAGGATATTTTTAATGTCAAGCTAGTAGAGAGGCCAATAGCGCATGGAGCCATAGAGAGAAAGAGATAGAAAGAAGCAATCTTGGCCACATGAGTCTTCACCATAATCTAACCCATATACACCTTAAATCTAAGTGTAACCTTTAGCAACCAACCTTGCTCTAATCCAATCAATTTGGCCATCAATATCAACTTTAACCATGTAAAACTAGAAACAACCAATTGTGCTGCCAAAAGGCAAAGTAACCAACTACCAGGTGCCACTATAATGCAAGGAAGTCATTGATAGAGGATAAAGAGGAGACAAAAGCATAATAGGGTGTACACAGACGATGGTAACTCAAAATATTATACATGAGAGGATTATGAGTGGAGCAAATACCTTTCCAAAGGGAAACAGGAGAACTAGCTACAGGAGATAGGACGATGGCAGGTAAGGAGTAGAGGGCAAGTCAGAAGGGTTATCAATATTTCCAGCAAGAGGATCAGGATGTGGGTAATGACGATAAATATAAATTGGGTAAAAGGGAGCTTCATCTGTAGAATGACAAATGTATGGAATAGGAAGAACCTCATACACAAGGGGACACTACGCAGGAAAAGACAACTCTTAAAGAAGGTAATATTTGCTAAGGTAATGTAACGATTTGTGTCCAAAAAAAAAAACACCATGTCCTTTTGTGAAGACAAGAGTAGCCCAAGAAGACACATTTGAGAGACTTCGCACGAAGTTTGTCCAGTCCAAGGGTGAGATCATGAATAAAGCAATAGCAACCAAACCCAAGAGGGGAAGAGAATGTAGAGATTGAGTGGGAAACAAAAGAGAAAAGGGAATCAAGTTATGTAAAACTGAAGAGGGCATGCAATTAACATGCAATGAGAACCGCACCACACCAAAACCATGAAAGGACATTATTGTAAGGAAATGAAATATGAGCAATCTTAATTAAATGAAGTTGTTTACGCTTAACGATGCCTGTGTGATCATATGAAGAATAGTGAAGGACGCCCTATGAAGACATTAAACTATTAAAGTAGTAAATGAAGCAGAAAAATATTCACAGGCATTATCATTGCATAAAAGATAGATAGAGGTACTAAATTGATTGCAAATATCAGCACAAAATGATTGAAATAAACAAAACAACTCAGATTTTTCATTAAAAATAGCCGGTTGCAACAAGAATAATCATCAATTAATGTCAAAACACTGAAATCCCAAAACAGAAGCAACAGACATTAGTGTGAACCAGTTCAAAAGGTGAAGCAGAAGTCGTCATTGCAATTGTATGAAGGCAAATTTAGATGAAGTCAAAAGGAAGAGTGAGGTAACAATCCAGAGGCAAGAAACAAAGCAAAAACCCGTGCAGCAACAAGTGTGGGCGGATCCGAGAGCTCTGACCGTGGAGTAGCTGTGTTGGCTGGACCAAAAAAGACTAGTTGACGAGGAATGGACAGATCGTGGCAGAAGATCTTGTCACATGTGCTGACGTCTGGAAACAGGGCTGTCATGTTGTAGCTGTGCGTGGCAAGGCGGACAGCAGCAAGGTTGGGTGGACCAGCCAATCAAGGGTTGGTGGTCTGAATGGTGGGTTTGGTCAAAGGAAAAAGGGACCACAAACGTGTGGGTTAGGGTGGTGCACAACCAAACATGTTAGGACAGCATGGCTGGAGGAAAACACAGCCAAACAGGACCAAAAATGTTTAGAGTTTCTCCCCCCCTCTGCGCAGGGCGGGAATCCTCTAATATCATGTAGAGAAGTAAAAGGATCTTAGAGAGAGAACCCTTATTTCTGTCAATGCAAAAGTGTTTAGCAATGTATGTCCTAGTGTTATTTATAATAGGAAAAAGGCTATGTATGGCCTATAGTACAAGAGTGCAATTATATACAATAAATACTGATAAATACCAATAAATAGACAGCTAATATCTCAATCACCTTAAAATCAACTGAAGCATTAATGCAGTAGCCCACCCATAATTATCGCATTCAAAATCAACTTACACGAATCACAGATACTTTAAATAAATAATAAAACAAACCATTAATTATAACCTGGTATACTTAATGGTATTTCTCCCAGCGACATATATATGGAATCATCCTCGCCAAGTGTCCCCTGAAACAAAAGAATGAAATAATGCAAAAATCATCAATTACGGTTATTAATAGTTATCTTCTAAGATCTGGCCAAACAAAAAGCAGCTGAATAAGTTGGCAAGCCCATTTCATTGTCGACTAGAAAGACAAGCAGTAACCATCAAGTCTTCATGAATTATATTAAAAGGACATGTATCAAATTCATTATCAATTTCAAGCTAGCATTGGTACCGTTCCATTATGAAGGCCCATTTCATTGTGCACAGAATTCATGTCGCCTGGTACTGAAGAACAGTTTGAGAAATCAGTCCCAAGCAACTCTGATAGCATTAGCCCATAACCATCCTGAACATCATGTATATCAGCTGTATTTTGAGCATGGTTGGAAAACCCCTCAAGGCCTGTAAACATACTCTCCGTCCTGCATATTTGAATGGCATTAGATTAGTAAGAGAGGTGCAAGGTAAATGAAGGATCTTTAAAACTATATGCTGCAGCTGACATTTGCACTAAGTAACTGAAAGAAAGGTTGATAATTAGATCAATTAGGTCCTAATAAACACTATAATTGAGATATAGGACAAAAACATTTAACAAAGCTGACAAAAAGCATGGAAAAAAAAATATAAAAAACATACTTTCTCTCCATATTGTCCATTGACTTTACTTCTTGTGTGGAATCATTTTCGAGATCAATTACTTCAATCTCTTTGCCACTTGCTGCATGAGTACTGAATTTCCCAGATACACTAGCATGACTCATGGACAGATCTATATCAACCGGTATACCTTTCTTTGTTTCAGAAACAGGGTGATGAATATGAACTGGATGATCAATGTGATTTTCCTGGACTTCACATGCTTCAATGAGATTCAGATCACAAGTTCTAAATGAACTTGGCAACGATTGTTTCTCCTCTGAACATTGAAGAAATGGTCTATCTCCAACTTGTGTGAACTGAGGACTACTCAATAGGCTCCCTTGATCAGAAGTCATAGTCACTTCATCAATAGGTGAAATTTCATCATCCCTTGAGCTCCCTTTGTTTCCAATTGGGTTGTTATGCAGAAAGTAATCCTCAGTCCTTGGGACATGGGAGGGTAGCCACTCTCTCAATCTTTTGGTTTCTTCCCTCACATCGTCAGCTTCTACTGCACGCTTTTCACCCCTTTCCTCAACCACAGAACTGCAACTTTCATACTCTGGTAGTGTTGCACCAGATTGAGATTTCATAGATTTAGCTTCCTCAACATTATATTCAGTATCTAATTCTTTAACATTCTCAACAGCATGGAGAGGTTCCACTTTGGCAATGTCTGATTCAAGATGTGCTAAATTGTAGGTTTTGTCAGATACCAGATCACCTGAGGAGGAGTCTTTAACAGATTCATTTTCAGCTGAGACTTCAGGTCCCTGAAGATCCCCTTTATTATGAGTGTTTCCTTCTACATTGTTTGGATGTGAATCAACCTTCAAATTCCTGTGTGCCAGTGAAGTGCGTATCCTGGTAGGCACCCTAACAGATTTGCATAGTGTAAGCAAATCAGTGCAAACCCTCCTTGAGGTGTGATTCTCCTGAGCAGTGGATGTGACAGAGAAACTCTTTGAGATACTCGATTTCTCTATATCATCATCGCAAGTGCTGTCCTTAACCTCCTTAAATCCAGCACTCACATTCTCCAAACCATTGGAACTCTTAACAAATTCCGCATCTGTACTGTATGCATCCTTTGCTGCACCAGAAGAACTCGTTTTCAAGTCCAATTCACTAGAGACCCGATCCTTGTCTGTCTCAGTATCCAAATTATTGCCATCCTCACTTTCTGGCACAAATTCATTGGAATTAGATTTCTGAAAAACATTATCACCACCACCACCACCACTACCACTACCACTGCCACCAACTTGCTGCAGCTCCTCCTCATCTTGCTGTCTGGTAACAGCATCATCACCATCCCTGAAGTCCGGGGAAGCTCTAAGTCTATCAGACCAGGAGCCACTCCTTTTGAACCCACGACCCCAATCGAAGCCGTTGCTTCTGAAACTCGCCCCTCTTCTCCGCCCCTTGTGACTCAACTCATCAACACCTACCTTCCTCCGACCAGACGGGCCATCGGGAACGGCGTTGCCGAGACGGGCAAGGGCTGAGGTACGGCCCTCCAACGGAATCTGCAGGGCATCTCCATCGTGGGGCCTGAACTCACCGTGCTTCTTGAAACTAGAGCTGTGCCATTTGAGAGGAAGCGCATTGGGGGACAGCAGCCCCTGAGAGACCAGATACTGGGCAGCAAGGCGCCCAGCTTCCATGAAAACGTCGCCCCCCTTGCGAGAGAAACTCTTGGGGTTGCCATGGCCTCTGCCAAAACCTCCATCCCGATTCGCGTGGCGGTATTCGGAGGCATAACCCACCGACCTGTAGCCATTTCCAGGGCTGCGTTGGCGTGGGTGCATAATTGATTTGCTGAAAAAAACCCAAGCACGGTGAAGCACCAACTCCAACACAATAATCGCTGTTCAGCTAAGAAAAAGAAGAGAATTGGGATAAAAATGAAATTCAGATTACAAGTGCATGAAAAAACAGATCTAAGAGGTGAGGAACACAAGTCCAAGTGCGATTGAATTGTGGGCTTGGCGGAATGGTGCTGAATTGAAGAAAAGCAAAATCAAAGCATGGAGGGGATTTCACAGCACAATAGAGTTAGTAGGTGCAGCTCAGAGAGCATTGCATTCCACCATCAATGATCAACCATGTTCATCCTCAGCAAGCACTCAGCACAGATGCTATGCTCTCTTCATTTGGGAATTTTGAGTTTTTTTTTTTTTTTATTCGGAAGTTTACTGCCATTGCTTTTCCAATTAAACACGAGCATATGGTGTTTGGGAATTGGGCAGACGGAAAATTAAAATAAAATAAAAATAAAATAACTCGAAGTGAATTTTATTCCTGTTTTAGTGTTACGTATTCAATTTTTCCATCCTTCCTAATTAATTGTTTATTTGATTGTGTTAATCTATTTATGTAGTATCTTTAAAAATTTTATATATTTTCTCTGTTAAAATATTTAAAAATTAAAATATAATATATTTTTTATCAAATATTTCATTGCAAACATATTCTCACAATTTCACTTGTTGAAATAATTTTTACATCACCACACTGAACTAGTTGCATCCCATTTCTCTCTATAAATTATTTAGATCAAACCAAAATTTTAAGTAGCCATTATTTTATTATATGAAGTCAGTTTGAATTACGCTTATTTGGTTTATTCATGTAATTTGACCCATAGGAATTTACTTATGTACATTACTTGACGCATTATGTGATATTACACTAATTTTTAATAAAGTTATAATTTTTTTTAATAAAGTGATAATATTTTAAAATAGAGTTACAATATGAAAAGTTTTAAATTTTTTAAATAACTTTATTTTAAAAATATTTTCACTTTATTTAAAATATTTGTAATTTTAGAAAAAATTGTTATAACCTCGCACAATCCGTTATTTTTTTAATAATGCACCCGAGTAATCATTTGGCCCATAATAAACTTTTCACTTAAAGTCATTATGTTTAGAAATTTTTTTTGTTAGACTCCATTGTCTCGTTTGAGAGATCAATATGTTTATATAAATAATAATTTTATTCAATTCAATTGTTAAATATAGCTAATTATTTTTTAAGGAAATAAAAAATAAATATATAATTAGTTGTTTTTAATTTATTTAAAAATTATATTATACATCAATTTTAAGATAATTTTGACTAGAAAATAGTCATATAAAATTTTATGAACACAATAATAGGATCTTTTTTTCCTAATAAAATAATAATCTATCTCAATGTGTTTGGTCCTCTCATGAAAAATTGGATTAGATATAATATGCAGTGTAATTTGATTATCACATATGAGTTTCATTTGCATTCGGCTCCTCTAACTAAAGTTCTTTAAGGAATTATTTTAACTAGATAAGTTCACAAGTAGCCAAGGTCATAGTTCAGTATTATGTTTCTACACTGTATCTTACAACTACATTTTTGTTTTTTACTGTTTTAAGATATTAGATTGACTCTGATATTACAATATAATGAATGGTTTATGCCTGTCGTTCCTCTCTAGTGCTAGCTTGTTTTGTTTGATTTATGCTATTTTTGACAAAAATTTATTTATCTAATAGTTAGTTTGATAAAGGAGTAAAAATAAAGGAAAAAAATCATTAATAAGTTTTATGTATAATTTTTTATATAAAACTTATTTAAAAAATTTTTACTTTTATTTTTATTTAAATAAGAGCATATCTAGTGAGAGAAGTGTTTATTGTAAAAAGTGATATGAGTTAATTTTAATCATTAAATTTTACATGAACAATTAAGATTAAAATAAAAAGTCATATGACTTTTTTAAGTAGTCGTATGAATATTAAATAAGATATAATCTTAATTATTTATGTATAATTTAATAAGTAAAATTTATTCCTCTTATTTTTCATGATAAAAAAAAATTTCACTTGATATATTCCCAAACCAAACATATACAAAAAAGAGAGATTAATTTTTATTAAATCTAACATATAGAGAATAGGTACAAAGTAGCATTTAAATCTCTCGTTCGTTTCTACCACCCACTCCATCTATTTAAACTGATATGAGTCTATAGTTGTCCACCGCCGACGAAATTGTTACTTTTCTTACGCAAGTTCATAATTATTGGTTTAAAATTGATAAATACTAGTTATTATTTCTACCCGTTTACAAATTTTTTTACAAATTTTAAATTATTTAAAATAATTTTAATATTTTTTTATTAAAAATAATTTCATTTAAATTGTGTATGTAAAAATTTTCAAGAGAATATGAATTTAATGTATTTTATTTAAATTAAGTTAATATTTAATGTACTTTTTTTAAATTATTTGATTTGAATTAATATCCATGTATCTTAATATATAGCATTTATTGTATTAGAATTTAATGTATTTTATCTAAATTATATAGAATAAATTAATGTTTTATATACCTTATCTTATAATACTTAATAAACAGAAGTAAATCTAAAATGAAATAATGCCAATATTTCACTCTGTATAAAGATGGGTGATAGGTTGGTAAAGCATTCCAATCAAGGAGTTTTTTATTTTTTTTATTTTTTCATCAAACAATGTTTATGAATACACGTTCTTCTTTTTCCTATAGCTTACCAAATCCCCGTGGTCCACGCTCTACTTTCAAATTGTTGAAAAATGTTTCTATTATATATTTTTCTTCTTACACTCTTTTCACATACTTGATTATTTAAAATAAAATATCTTCAATATTTGTGAATTAACTAAAAATACAAAAAATAATAGAGTGAAACTATTAGCACTTTTAATTATCTATCCACACTCTTAATTAATTACTACTTTTAATTATAATTTCTTAAATTATCTTTAATTAAATGTTAAATATATAAATAAAATACAATTTATTAAATTTTAATTTAAAAAATATTAATTAAGAATAATTTAAAATATTACAATTAAAAGTAACCAATGTGAAGAGTGAATAAATAATTGCAACTTGAGAGCGATAGTAGCCCCTTCTAAAATAGTGATATGTTTTAAATAATTGAATGCGTGGAAAAAGTGTAAAAAAGATATAAAGATAAACTCTAATTGTTATCATATTATTAAAAAAGAAGGTAGAATCAACTACTAAATAAAGAGAAAAATAGAAAGATTCTAAGAATTTACATGTATATATGGTGGCATCTTAAAGTTAGATTGAAACTTTAGAAATAAAAATATCACTCATTAGAAAATATCTAAAAAAATGGATATCTATGTATAATCTATAATCTATAATATATACAATTGAGAGGTAATTATTTGGAAAGTTTTGACAGGTTCATTTTCTGAGAGACTTTTCTTCCCTCCAAAATTACTTTCTTTCCAAAATTAGCAAAGCAATCTCATTCAAAATTTGAATTTCTAACTGGAAACTTTTATTCATTTTTTCATTAATTAATTTTTTTAATCCCAGTTGTATACGGCACTTATTTCTTTAGTTCCTTCCCAACAAGGGTTATTCCATCTTCTTATCTTAAAGCCTTATTTGATTGTTCTACACTCGACGTCAATGCTTATTTCACTCTCTAAATGCTTCTCCTTGGATTCTTAAGTCTAATTTCAGTTTATGATTTCTCTTTCCTTATTTTTATTTTTTGCTGACTGTGCGAGTTCTTCTTTTTAGGGGTATCACTATGTTATTATACGGTTTAATTGGTTTTAGTGTTTTCTTTTATTATTGCAACTAAATTTTCATGTTTTATGAAGCATTGTTAGGAACATGAGATTGGATTATCTTCAGAGATAGATCTTTGCTTCTTAATAGACATCTATTTAAGGATTCAAACTCTTATTGGTTTTGGTTTGAATTGAATCTCTGCTTTCTTTCCTATTGTTCTTGATTATCCGAATTTGGTTCTAACAATGTCTTTTGATTTCAATCTTGTTGTTAAAGTTTCCCCTGCAAAAAAATCATGGAAATTGCATGTAAGAATTGTTCGTCTGTGGGGTCTACCAAGCTTCAACAACCCTAAAATCTCATTTTCTCTTGAAATGGTTCTCCTAGATGAATATGAAAGGGTTTTCATTACACTTTATTTCCAACCTTTCCTTGCATTATTCATTTCTCATCTTCTATATCTTTTTTTTATGGGAGATAAAATCCATGCTTTTATTAGAAAGACGCTAATATACAAGTTTCAGTCTCTGATGATTAAAGAGAAAGTTTATGAGATGCCTTATTTCAGAGTTTGTGTTAATGTTGGTAGGTTCAGAATGACTAAACATGAATATCACATTTAAACTTCCAATTTCGAACCTCTATCAAAATCCGTAAATCTTCAAATATTCCCAAATATTATTTCTCTTTCATTCTGGTTGCTGAAATCTTGCGAAAGGATTGGGATCAATCTCTCTCAATTATCTATATCAATTATTTATATCTATTTATTTCATTTTATTATGTCAACTAATTTGTTCGTCCTACTGATTTCTTTTTTCTTTTAAACTTAGATGTAATGGATTTATTGACTGGTGTCGGTACTAAAAGGGAATATGAGAAAGAAGGGAACAAGTTTAAAATGAATGCCACTGAATTAGACATGGATGGGTACTTCAATTTCTATCTCTTTCTTATTGTTTCTGCTCTGATATCTTTATACATAATATTATATGTTTTTCTAAATTGAAATTTTTTTTTCAAGGTTAAGATTAAATGTGCTTTATTTGGTTGTTATGTCAATGAGTTGAATTCTTTTCTAGCTTCTAGAGATGTTGTAAACACTCTGGTTTTAATTCACTTTGCAAGAGTGAAGACTTACAAAGGTTATAAAACTAAAATTCGTATCATTTAGTTATATTATTTAGTTTCATATATTTTTTTTTCACATTTCCATCTTATGTTTATTAGTGATTTACAAGAAAGATTGTATTGCAAAATGTAATGCATGCTACAAAATTATTTTTCAATTGTAATTTGCCAGATGCAGTTGAGTTGAAAAAACAGTTTGTGCGTATACTCCACTTTTCTTTTCCTTTCTAACTAAATGTTGTTATCCATTTTGTATGAATTTGTTCATTTCATCTTTATCTTAGATTTATTAAAATGAAGGATATTAGTTCTTAAACTTTAAGTCAACTTCAATATCTGTCTTAATACATATTGGAAGATGACTTCCTCCAATACACTACAAAAAAATACATTGAAGCACTGAAAGATTGCGAGTAAGTATAAATTTGCTTCTTATTTTCTTTTACAAATCTTAATGTGAGAATTATTTTGAATTTGGCTTATATGTCTTTGTCATGATTATCACTACAAGAAAATTTAGGATTTATGATTGAGATTTGTGACCAATAATGTCAGTCACAATTTATAACCGTTTTTATGACCAAAATAAATAAAATACATTAGTATGTGATTGACTACAAATTGGTTAAAAAATTGATAAAAAATTTGGCGGCATAAGGAGGGAAATGAGTTTGTGACTGAATTTTCAGTCACAAATAATTTTATTTTTTTATTTTATTAATTTTTAATATTTGTGATCGATATTTTTGGTCAAAAAACATAAACTTTAAATTTTTATTAATTTGTGACCGTTTTATTTTGATTACAAACTTTTTTTCCTAAATGAAAAAAATAAAATAATTATGTAATTAATTTGTGACCAATTTTTTGGTCAAAAAACTTGAATTTTGAATTTTTATTAATTTGTGACCATTCTATTTTGTTACAATTTTTTTTCTAAATAAAAAATAAAATAATTGTAATTAACTTATGACCGTGTTTTGCAGAATGATGAACCTAATGAAAGGAAAATTGAAAAGTTATGTGCATATGCTTCTAAGGAATCATAGAGAATTCCTAAGGTAATACTATTCTTAGAAGTCTTTTCTTTTACTTGTCACCTCTAGTCCAGTTACCTCAAATGATCAATAAATAAGGAATGAGTTGCTATTTAATGGATTTAGTGACCTATAACATCCCAATTTGAGTTATGCATAATTTTTTTTAGGTTCAACTACCCTAATTAGGAGCTTTGCTCCCGAGTGAGACCCCCCAGTATCCCCACAGAGTGCCCCTTGGGACCACCCACGAGACTAATATGAAGTTCGGCTGGCTTAGAGTGCGTGTGCTATTCGCTCCACAGGTTTTCGCAGCCTCCCAAATAAAGCATCTCCGTTGAAGATCGAACCTTTGTCCTTCTCAACGGAGTCGAATCCACTTACCAATTTGACCAATCCCGCATTGGTTTGCATAATGTTTTATTGTTCTATTTTTGATGTGAAATACTTGAACTGTTGTATAAGAAAAGGAGTAAAAATAGCATGTATCATTATATAGGAAAATGTAATTTCCAGTTTTAAGTGCAGGTTACTTGCTGTATAGAGTTTAAGTAGTAGGCAAATGGTTGACTATTATTTTAAATCTGGAGAACTTGCATTCTGTGTTGGTTTGGACTGACATATATTTATAAATCTTAATTTTTGGTTTAGTATGTCTTGTATACGGAATGTTATGTAAACTAGAATTTTCAAGATGTATGAACTCAATTCCCACAAGATTAACATTTGTGATGAGTATTTGCTTAATAAATTGAGGAGATTTTCGGGTAGAAGGACTGAAATATGCGAAATTGCCAAATTGAACACTATTATGCAGAAAAAGTAACCCCTTAATGCAAAATATTGAGTCTCCTAAGCTGTCGAAAGCATTACATGCAATTAATGTCTATACATTTTATCTAGTAAGTAAAATTAGCTTTAATATTTAGCAACTTTATATGACTTTGATCTTTGTCTCCTTATCACATCAGTAATATCAAAGATTAGGTGGCAAATACAACCTCAAAAGAGCTTGTGTGAATCTACAAAGGTAAGAATTTTCAAAACTAGTATGTTATGTCCTGTTGGTTTGTGTATTTCCTCTCTGATGTTTGATTATACAACCTAAAAGAACTTGTGGTTAGTAACTACAACATCTTGTTGTCTATTCAAATGTTGCATTATTTTGTTCCTAAAATGTTCACTGTTGAAAATGGATACCTATGTGTTGGATAATGTCAAATTTTAAGGAAAGATCTTGCAACACCTAGGTTTGTATTCTGTATTGAGGATTTCAATAACTTCTATTAATAATATTAGACTTAATCAAACTCTACTGGTTTTATAGCAGTATTTATCACATATACACTTGCTTTTCCTTTTACATTTGATCCTAATTCCATATTTTGAAAAATTATCAAAATTTTCAGTTATAAGTATTAAGATGTTAAACACCTTGTGACCGAATTTCAACTCAAAACTAACTCATTTAATCTTTTTATTGAGTTGGTTTTGGAAGTTACTTAAAATGACCAATAGTCTGCAGAAGGGGCTGTTTGAGTGTATTTGAGTTAGCTGGAGGTTTGAAATTTTGATAAAAGTTTGCAGGTTTAGTCCTAAGATACTCAAGTACTTGGCATAAAAATTTCAAGGGCTTTGGAGTTCATTTAATAATTTAATTAAACACAAATTTTTGGCAATCACATAACAGAATTGCAAAATTGAACTTCATGTAAAAAACATCACCTAAAATTTGGATAAGTGAAGTACTTACATCCTTACCATTTGAACCAATTTCAATTGCCCCGAGTTGTAAAACTCTATATGAACACGTAGCTGGCCTTTTAGTAAAAAAAATTGTTATATCACATTCAAAATAAGCTTGTTTGTATTATGAGTTTTTATCCACTCAACCTTTAATTTGGTATAAAATTCACAACTTCTGAGTTTTAAAAATTTGGGCATCCCATTCGACATGAAATCTATACAAGGCCCTTGTTTTTTTTTTTTTTTCCTTTTGTTTATAATAACTTGAATTCTACTATACTTTTTGTGATAAAAATTGATGTTAGGTGAAGATGACAACCTAGCTTTCTAATGGATCTACCTTGATCCATTTTTGTTGAGAAAAAACACAAGAAAAAATTGACCAGATCAGATTGACCTATTAATTGAGGACCTTAATCTAATAATTAATAATTCAATAGAGAGAAAATGGACTAGCCCTAAAGCCAACCTGCCTTGAGACTTATTTTGACCCAAGCTATAAGTATGTGAAATATAGAACCTAACTATACTTAGTCTGTGTATATTCTTTTCCTCAAAAGATGTTTTAAGACCAAATGCTATCTAGAAGATGTTGAGTTCCACTATATTGCAAGACAAATTATTACACTCGTACATGATTGGGTAGCAGTTTTCTCATACTTAAAATTTGGGCATTTAAGAAACCAATATTGTGAGACATGTTACAAATGTTAAATGAGGATGTTAAATAAATCTTCGTCTCATTTTATAACTAGAAAACAAATAACTAGATGTCTTACAGATCTCTCCATTATTTTAATTGCTTGCTGTTATAAATTTCTAATATGTGGTTAACTGAATTTGTTCCATTTACCTAGATTACTAGCTTGTTAATAATGGAAATCATTTTCTTGTATCTTTATATAGAGATGGAAATTCCCAATCATTGTAGATGGATGTATAATAGATTAAACCCAGGTAAAAAGTGATATATGGATTATTTGCTATCACGACATCTGAATGGAAAGCTCAACTTGATAAAAAGTGACATGAATTGCAAGCCGAACGACATCAAATACAAGTTAAGTAGCATGAATTGCAAGCTAAGTGGCTTGAATTGCAAGCGCAAGTTGACAAAGAGTGGCATGAGAAAAAAGAACTTAAGGAGAAGGCCAATTGTAATCAAGCAATGATAAAAGAGTTGTTTCATAAGTCTGATAGCATGGCTTCTACTTCACAACTTGCTTTCTACCTCCCATGGGTGGTGGTGATGGTAATGGTGTTGGTGACTATGATAGTGATAGTGATGATTTATGTTAGATTTTTATCATGTGTTGGATATGTATTTTATAAATGCTAGATAGTATTGGATATTGTTTACAATGGAACTTATTCTAATTTTATAAATGCTTTATTATGAGATTGTTATATTTTGGTTGATTGAAAAAAAATTAAATTTCTTAATAGGTTTGAAAAGAGCAAGTAAAAGTGATAATATAGTCAAAAGTAAATAGAGTTTTTTAAAATTATTTGTGGCCAATTTTGTGGCTGATTTTATTTTAATTACTCTTATTCTCTTATCAAAATATCGGTCTCAAATACATTTAATTTTTTTGTGACCAATTTGAGTTTTAAAAATTGTAAAAAAATAATTTATAATAATTAATTGGTCAAAGATATTTGTGTCCATCTAATTTGGTTACAAAATAAAAAAAAACAATTGAATCTCTTTTTTTCTTGTTGACTAAATTTTTTGAAAACAAAGGTCACAAAAATTTTCTGATCAATCTTTTTGGTTCAAAAATAAATTTTCAACCTTCAGAAATACAACCGCTTGAGATCGGTCACAAATTGATAAATTTTTTTATTTTTTGTGACCAATTTGGCAGGCACAAATCTTGAATTTTCTTGTAGTGTATTGTGTTTTGGTAGGATGATTTCTGTGCTGTTTTGACTACTGTCAAATATATTAGAGGGAGAGGATTAGTGGTATACTGCTTGCAAATGCAATAAAACTTGTGAATATTTTTCCAATGTTCTATTCCCATATTTTGTTTCATATTTTTTTATTATGATTATTGAAATTATTGATTATTGTTTTCAATTATCTTAGATAATTGATTCTGCTTCTTAAATTTCTTTATTAATTTCTTAGGTACCGTATTAAAGTAAGGGTGATTGATGATTCTGATTATGTTTTATTTTTTTTTTTATTTTTTAATCGTGAAGCTTCACACCTGTTGAACAAATCATGTTATTGATATGATAGAATCTCTTCAAAAGGTTATTATATAACTTCCAAATATAAGATTTCATTAACTATTGTCGATGTTTGAATCTGTTCGCTTCTTCTTACTGTTTATTTGTTCTTTCAAATCTTTTCCTTGATTTCAGAATAGTGATGTTTCATGTGCTCCTAGGGAGTTTCTTAAATTGCTTGAAAAGAGTTATCTTTTCAAAGTTGAGAACAAACTGCTGTCAATTCAAATTTTGGGCCTTCATATCGTGTGAAGTGAATATCGGATGATCCCATTTTCATTTAGAAATTCAAGGATTCTGCTCCTCCCAAAATTGTACTAATAGTTTCCTCAATACGTGTCTTTTCAACTTCTTTTTATTCTCATTATACTATGTATTTCTTCTGTGTAGGATGTTGACAATGGTTTCATCTGTGAGTGATACTAAAACTTATTATGTGATTCAACTAGGTTTCAATTGTATGATTTTTTTTTTTCATTTCCTTAATTTTCTCATGATTTAAAATATGATTTTTTTTATTGTAACTTTAGTTTCAATTATATTGCAAGATTTGATGTTGTAGTTTTCAAACATTGATGGAGATAAAGGTGTCACATTAGATCAACCATTTGGAAAAGAAATTATTTTTGATGAAGGAATAGATCTTACTCCTTTAAAGAGGGCTTTAGATGATGGAATCTAAACTTCTCCTTATGATAGTTCAAGCAACAAATTGAAGAAGATAATCAAGTAAGAGAAAGACTAATGAAATTTGAACATAATTATGGATTTTCCTTGTCCTTTCATTTGGTGCCAATGTTTGAGACTTTTGAACACTCTGTTGAAGTCTACCACGTGGGTTTTAGTCCTCTAGATGTTTCCTTTATGGTCAAGTTATTTCTTATATTTCTTCTAGATGTTTTAGTTATTGTTATGTTGCTACTTTAATGTTTAATGTTTAATATTTTAATGTTTACATCATTCCAACTATCCCAAATTTATAAATAAATATTATAAAAATTTGTACCATCTTAAATTGCAAAAAGAAATTGTTTCACTTCCATCTACAATTTCCCAACACAAATAACAAAATTCCATCAATTTCTTTTCCAGAAAATATTGTGTGTTCAACTTTTAATTATTTTACTTCAAAATATTTAAATATAATCAAACTACAAATAATTTCAGTTCAAACTAGTTCCATCATTTTGGGATTCTCTATATTATTAAAATAGTATATTGTAACATATATGTAGAGTATGAAATATACTATTTAACCCTTCTAAGAATTTTAAAGTTATCTTATTAAACTAGATTTTCACTCGTACAATGTATAGTATATAAATATTATTATATAACTACCAAATATATATATATATATATAAATAATAATTAAAAATAGCAAATCTATTAAGAATCTTTGTATAATGTACAAAAAAAATCCATAGAAGAAAAAAAATCTTATGTATGAATATATGTAAATATAAATATTTGAAATATCATTATGAAATATAATATGTATGGAACTTGACATAATATCTATAGAATAAAAATATCTTACATAAAATCTGATAAATTTATTAACCAAATTGTTATTTCAATTTCAAATATAAATCATATCAAATAGTAAAAATAAATAATTAATTGCATTATTATGTTTTTTTGTTTACATGTGCTGTGATGATGTAAATTATTAAAGCTCTTATAACTAAAATTTTGTCATAATATTTTTTGTACTTTGCACTTTATAAATTTTTATAAAAAATGAAAAAAATATAAAAGTGAAATATTATAAATAAATTATGAAAAGCTAATTGTTCAATAAGATATCATAATAATCTCATTTAATCATTTAAAAATAACTATGTATTATTTTTTAAAAAAATACAATAATAATGTATTATGTTTTATGACGATGAATTATAAAGTTTATGATAATGAAGAGTAAAAACTACATTAAAGTAATATCTATATATTGTAGAGAAAAAATATAACTTCTTGAATTTTAAAAAAATATCAATACTCTAGCGCACGTAAATATGTAATAATGTGTAATAAAATCATTTTTGATAATATAAAGTAAAAATTGATTTGATTTTATAATTTTTTTAAAACTGTATAATGATTGGATAAATACTTGCAATAATTTTAATAAATTCATATGCTGATGACATCCGTGATTGATGCTGGTCATAATTTATATTATTTTTTGACAATAATTTTATCATCTACGAAAGATATTTTGAATAAGAAAACTTATAGAAACAATAATCCTTATTGATAATAAAATTTACATTTTTAAAATTTTGATTCTATTACATGCAAAAATCATATTAGTACGTCATAAATATCATAATATATTAATATTCTACTTAATGATGATGTTACAAAGTTTTCATGCTCATGTCCTTTTTTTTTTTAAAAAAAAAAAGTTGACAATACTTTTGTTGATTTATAATTACCTATATTGGTATAGACCGAACCCTCAACTCATTTTAGGTAAAACAATATGATAAGAGTAATGTATGTCTTCTAAAAAAAGATAAAAAATCTTTTTCCAAAAAAAGATTCACCAATGTATTGTAACTTTTAAATAAATGTTAATTATAATCAATATACATGTATGATTATAATAAGGGATTCTAATCGAATTAGATATCTGAATAAATGTTGATTATCATCAATATTAAATGCATAATTTTTATATTATCATTAATATGAAAATTGATATAATGCATTAAAGAAAGTGAAAAAATATCTATATTTATAATAAAAAATATTCAAAATTGATTATAATTTCAAATTTTTAATTTATAATATTTATAACTTATCATCTATTTGATTAATATAATCATATTTATCATAAAACATATTTAAAGAAATATTCAAAATTGATTATAATTTCAAATTTTGAATTTCAATAAATTAGTTATCAAGATTTTATTATTAAGATTGTTAGAATCAAAATAATATTTAAATAGTTATTTTAAATATTATACATTAATGTGAAGTTATTTCATAAATGAGCCAGTCAAGAAAACATTTAAAATGTTGATAATTAGAGTACCAAAATTACAATCCTAAATATTTATTAAGACAATAATGATGTCAATACTTATTGATAAAGAAGCAAAATACTTTATTAACGCTTAACAAAATACATCAATAACGATTCTTGAAATATTTCTTTAAATATTAATTTATGTCTTAAATAATGATAATTGTTCAAAGCTGTATTACTTTGAATTTAAATCTGTCTCGTGTTAGAGATTAATCATGTAAATTTTGAAATAATTATTTAAATTATATAAATTAATTATATCACTTTAAATTATATTAACAGTGCTATCAAGATGTTAAATATTTCTCTAAGTAATTATATATTTATTAATAAATATAATATTCATAATTGATTATAATTTTAAATTTTGAATTTTAATCAATGAGGTGATGTGTTTCATTTCATTGTGAGTGTGTCACTTACTAGAAGTACCCGTGCCATGCACGAAATAATATAAAATATGATATAATGTATTAAATTCTATAAATAATAAATAAAAGTAATTAATTTAAAAATCTTATATCATAATTTCAAAGAAATACATACCATAATGCATTAAATATCAAGCAGCAGCTTGAACTAGTGAATTGAAAAAAAATAAAAATAAATAATGTATTCAGATTTTAAATACATTGTGGTCAGAGAATGCATGCTCTCATAGAATTTTTTCAATATATTTGCCTCTGTTTCTATGATTAATTAAAGTAGCATAATAAAGTCAATCTGGATGAATACAGAGAGTAAATATAAGAAGAGAGGCATACAAAGTTATTGATCATATAATAACAATATCTAAACAAAAAACCTTTAATCAAGTCTTAGTATTTAAAAAAATAAAAAAAGAAATAAAATTTGTGTCTACAATTTGGTTGAAAAGCAATATGTCCAAAGGTAATCACAACTCTACTAAGTTCAAAGTTTTGTGTAATACCTATACTAATATAGGCATTACGTTATATAACAAATCATAAGCTATTGATTTCAAGTTAAAAATTTAATTTATTTAATTAGTGATTACATATATATTTAATAAAATATTTAATTAAATAATGATTTTATCTAATGTAATTCAATGAATATGTGTCTGTATTTAAATACTTTTAAGGGATAAAATTCTAAATTACATATCAAAAATTTTTATACTTTATAATGAATTTTAAAATTATCATCACGTAATAAACAAACATTGTTAGCATATTAAAAATCTTGATTATGTGATATGTTTACTAAATTTAATATATTTATTTACTATATTATGTGACCAATAAATTTATAAACGTTATTGAATTAATCCTTAAATACTAAGCAAATTTATTATTTTAGTTGCACCAAATAGAACATCATGTAAAATTTTAATCACATAATAATTTAAACAAAACTACTAAACTATCATCTCATTCTAGATTTATTTATACAATATGTGTTTGTTTGTTTTACATTCAAAACAGTAAGTCAAGTTAGATTTTCACCTACATACAAAACTATATACATATAAACATCAAAAGGTATATTTGACCTCACTAGACCCTGTAAGGGAAATCCTATGTCTAAATCCTATGTCTTGCTTCTACATATCACTACACAAACCGCTTATAAGTAATGCTCTGACCAATAAGCTCAAACGCATCATGCTCAGGGTTGTAAACTAGATCAATATTTATCATAAAGAACACAAAAACTCTCATCTTCAACTTGCAGCTAGGGGCTTTGGAAACACCACATATAATAAGCGTGAGAAGTATAATTTCTTAGTAAGCACTCAAATAAATTTAAAAATAGTGATTAAAACAGTGATATTTCCAACTCTATAATATATAGGAAAACAATTTCATAATTAGTAAACAATCAGAATATAGATACACTATAACAAATTACCTTCTAACATTCTTTTCATTAATTACATGTTCACAGAAACTTTTACTTAAGGCTTAGCCTTCTTTTAATTATCTTTGCCTACATGGTCCTATAACATAATCATTAACCATAACCATGGTAATTTGCATACTTGAGAATTCTCCCTTGATATTAGGCATCCCTTAATAGAAGTGGCTATACAACACCCTTTTGTGGATTCTACTCAACATATCTACAAAGTATACTATAGACACATGTAGGACTTCTCATGAACCTTTTTGCATGATATCTTATTAGAAACTTTTTTCTAATTTTTTCAGATTACCTCTAATTCATTTTCTTTACTTTGAGGATCACTTCTAAGCTTTCATTTTTTCTTTCACTTGTATTAAAGTGAGCATGCAATTAACTTGAAATGTGAAATTGGGGCATATAATGCTTTGTCTTAGCATTCACTAATGAGATTAAATCTCAAATCATTTACTCTATCTTAATTTCACTACTTGCTAGATTTGGACATAAGCATAGGCCAAACATTTTATTAGTAAGTTATTGCTTCTCATTCACCATAAGATTGGCATACCACTTCATATGAAAACCACTAATAACCCTAGGTTTTCTACATGGCCATGAACTATGTCTAATGCCCTCTAGGTTTTTCTTTCACATTTTTGTTTAAAAATGCACTAGAGAGAATCTAGCTTACCAAATGATCATTAAATCTAAATTTAATCACACTAATCTCTTTGAAACCTAGTGTGACCGTGACTTACATATAGTATCATTGCCAATTCTTTTTCACATTCTTCATGTGAAGTTTGTTAAAACCACTTTAGAATCCTAAAATTCACTAACACCTAAGTAACTCACATAATTCCCCAATTTACTACACTATAGCTGTGAGCATTAAAAGAGGTGCACAAATTTAAATTTAACAATCTAAGTAAGATTTTATCTAAATTATCATTAAAACATCATAATTAACCTATAAATTCTTAATATTTTATTTATATCCTCTTGATTAATTCATAGGCACATCGTATATCTAAGAGTATCATAACTTCTTTTTTACTCCTATCATTTAAATTATGCTAATACAACATCAAAATATCTAAGAATTCATCCACACTTAAATCAAAATGACATGATTCTTCATGAACCTTCATGTGGCCGTGAGTATCAAAGAGAAAGTTAGGGTTCTCTTCATGTAACTAAGCAATGGTAAATGACAAATAAGTATCTACACAACACAAAAGCCTTAACACCATGATTTCTTGACAAGCTTAATGACAATCAAGTAAATCACAAAATTTTCTTGTGAAACCCTAGTATGGCAATGAATTGCCTAGGTATCCAATACATAATTATAAGCAATTTTAGCACAAATAGCATCTAAACAAATCTAAATTACTTCATGGAGTTTATATCCATACATAATCATCAAGATTAAGCCATGAGTAAGATCATTCAAAACAAAACCCTAGCTATGGTATCATAGGGAAGAATCACTACCCACTTGAAAACAAGCTCACAAACTTTATAAAACTGAATAGTCTTGCTATAAATTATCAATATTCAAGCTTAAACCCCAAAAGAGATGGAATTTCAAGCATCAAGCATCAAAGAGAAGTGACCCACCATGAAACCCATTGATTTTCTAAGAAAAAGGAAAGAGTTTGAGTTCATACCTCTTGAAGCTTGGGTTTGGTGGTTGTTTTTCACCTTTTCTTCTTCTTCTTCTTCTCTTCTCCTCCTCCTCTCGTCTTGGCCGTGACCTTCTCTCTTCTTCCTCTCTTCTTTTTTTTTTTTGTTTCTTCTTCTTCTTTCTTGGTTTTGGCCATGGGTTAGGGACATCTAGGGAATTAGTTTATTTGTGTAATACCTAAGCTATTTTGGCTTATTAGGCAAGCCAATCAAAAGCCTCCCTTTGTCTCCATGCTTATCATCTTCATGATGACCCTTAGTTGCATTCTAACTAATTTGGTTAAGATCAAACTAGATGGAAATAACTAATTAGGTTTAGTTTAGTTTTTCTAACTGGGTAATGATGGCTTTTCTATCTAATGGTGAGCTTCCAAGTGTCACCATGCCATTGGTTGTTTTCTTGGCTAATAGATGTTCTCCAAATGTCACTAACTTATTGGCCAATTTTTAGTCAATTACATCATGCCACTTGTCACCATTGCATTGGCCGATTTCTAGCCAATCCTAGGCCTCCACGTGTCACTCTCTTATTGGCTAAATTTTTATTCAATGACATGATTTCACATGTCATGTTCTAATTAGCTAGTTTCATAAATGTTACTTTTTTATTAATTTTGTTATTATATTCTCATCTAATTAAATTCTAAAGTAACTAAAAATATATTAGTGGACTCACTGATCAACCTTAACTAATTACTGATTTATAATTTTTCACTTGACAAAAATGCCCCTATCACATATGTAAAATTACTAAATTGTCATTGTTAAGATTTTACTATTCTATTAGGTATTTCAACTGGTGCTTAGTTCTCCCAGGCAATTCTCAGTGCTTTCTTTAATTTGGATAGCACGATACAATTTTTAAAAATCAAACAGGGTAATAAACAATAAATAATAAATAAACGACCATCAAGATTAATTAAAGTTTTCAGAATTTAGACTTAAGCAAATAGGGATATTACATTTTGCCGATCAAACATTGTACTCTTCATAAGTTAACCTACTGCTTTGAACAATTACAAAAAAACAGGCACCAATTTATTTGACGTGAGAACAAAGAATGAATAATAAATAAAAAATCAACTATAAAATAAATTTTTGTTTACGAAAAACAAACTTGAAAGAGACCACAACAATTGACCATGAATAGTGTAGATCATGTAGAAGAGTATGAATGAAGAAAGAACATATCATAAAAAGGTATGAATGGATTCTTCTTCTATGAATGGAACTTGTAATTATATTTATACTAAACTATATTTAAGGCAGCATTAAGAATTGATTATATTTTGAAAATTTAAATTTAAATTAATTAATTACTGGGATATCATCTCTAATTATTTATTGATATTAATTAATCTATTCATATCAATTTATATCATTGACAGAAGGTTAAAAATTCCTAATTATCATATATTAATTGTTGATTGATATGATATTAAAGTTTGATGAGTCAATTAGGAATTCTAATTAAATTAAATTTTTAAATAAATGTGGATTATAATCAATATTAAATGCTTGATTTTAAATCATGATTGATAAGAGTGTTATGAGAGAATACCACGTTCAAAAAGAGAAATAAGAGATGTGTCTGTACCAGAGAGTACCACTTATTAAAATTTTACGAATCAGGACCTTATTTTTATATATTATATTGATTATATTGATTGATAATATACTATACTTATTAAAAACTTTGTTATTATAAAAATTTCACAATTTTGATCTATAAAATAAATATATGTTTTCCAAATGCAGTATTGATATGAACAATATTCTGTATACATCTTTAAATGTTTTGATTGTAATTTTATGGTGATATATTTTATTATAGTTTAATCTTCATTTTATAAAATTTTAAATAAATTTCAATATTAAAAGTATATTCAATTCTTATCTTTTAAAATATTTAACCCAAACAATTTAATTGTTATATGAAATATTATTTGTCATAATAATTGTAATTAGTTACAGAGCACAAAAATATTATTATGATTTATTAGTTATGGAAGTTGAACTGTTTATATGTCATCATCAAAATGTCATCCTTAAACACAAACTTCATTATTTCATATCATAACACAATACAAGACAAGGCAAGTGGGTCTAAGTTGACGATGTCGCAATATCGCCAAAGCAACAAAATGATCTTCCAAATAATCTAAGACCATAAACAAGTGCTTCTATGAAATATTGACCAAACAGGGAGCTTATGCAATGGAGCAAGGCTAATAGTTAATGAATTGTGGAGACATGTAATCGTAGCTATTGTTGTGACAAGAAGGAATCTTGGAGATAAGATTTACATTCCTATAATGAAAGTATTCACTGCAGATTCTAGATTGCCTTCAACTTTCAAAGAAGGCAATTTCCATTAGTTCTTTTTTTGGCAATGACTATTAACAAAAGTTAAGGCCAATCTTTATCTCATGTAGGTTTATACCTTCCAGGGCCCGTGTTGTCTCATGGTCAATTCTATGTTGCTGTTTCCAGAGTAAGAAGGAAAGTGGTTTGAAAATCTCTATTTTAGATAAAGAAGGAAATACATGCCATGCTACAAAGAATGCTGTATATAAGGAAGTTTTTGAAAACATTTAACAAATCAGGTACCTAAAATATATTTCTTATCTTGAAATTAATTCTTATCAACAATGCATTCTTATTATTTCTAACTAATTTGTACCCATTTAGCATAGTTTGTCAAGAAAGTTGTAAATTCCATTAAATTATATACTCTTTTGCAGACAATAGGTAAATATCTTATCATACTATTACATTGTTTCTTCTATTACTGAAGTAAATTTTTATTAATATTTTGTGGCTTATTATCTAATATTAATCACACATATTAGCTTTTTCAAAATTTTATTTGTCTTTAATTTTTTTCTTTTATCTATTTTGCTTTCACAGAAAAAGGAAAGTTGTTATGAAGACATATCATTGGAAGCCAATTAGGGATTTGAAGTTCTATAATTTGTATGAATATATTCTTTCTTAAAATGTAATTTCAATTAACTTCTAATCATGCTTCAAACATTTTGAATCATAGTCATTCAATTATATCATTAGTAGTCAAAATTCTTTTCTCATTAATCAAATATTTAATTTGTCATTCAACTAATTACAATCGTGCAACAGGCGGGTTCACACTCTAGTTTCCTAAAGAATGGAATCAACGTTCTATTCCACCATAAATGATGTCAAATATCATTTTACCTTATATGTTTTTTAAAATATAAAGTTATCTTCTAAGAATAAAAACACATAAAATTATTAATTTTTCATTTTTAGCACCATCATTTCATTTCCTCTACCTCTGTGGCCATTAGATATCCCTATTTCTATCCCTTTTCACTAGCTCTAGCACTAGCACTAGCACTATTGTAAGCTCCAAACACCTGAGATATGCTTTTTTAATATGATTTTGATGATTAACATACTAATATATTATATGAACTTTTACATGTGTTCTAACTTTACTCATGTAGACCAATGTTTGTTTGAGATTTTAGTAACCTTCGTCTTCTAGGCCTTACTATTATTGAGATGAGAAAGATCAAGACAAGTCTAATTGATCAACAAATGATGAGAAGCATCACCAAGGTTGAAGAGAAATGGTTGATCATGGAAGCATCTTAAAACGACCTGGAGAAGGGTCATATGCATGAAAAGAAAGGAAGAATCACGTTTAGATAAGATTAGAAGTCTAAAAGAGATAAAATAAACAAGAATTTTGATTAAAGAACCAAGACTAGAATGATCATGTTTGAAGCACGATGATCAAAATCAAAAGTTGAGCAAGATGAACGAGCAAAGTCAAATGAGTAAGGATGAGTTAAGTGAGGTCATCAAAAGCACCCTACTCAATATTACTAATTGACATAGTAGCAAGTGGCTGTTCCAATGACTAATGTTTGGAGGGCATGGAGATATGTTATCTACTTTGTTATGTCTTTAAAGTTTCCTGGATTCCTAAATATGAGATTTTACTAAGTTACTAATATGATTTGTATTTGAAATTTTGCCTACAAGTCTTTGTACAGAAATACTTAGAACATGACTTTGGAAATCTTATGGTACATAACTATATTATCAATTTTATACAAGTTAAAATTTTTCTTTCCAAGCATATGTCTTTCGATAACAACTATTTAGATATCCAACATACTCACTAAGTCTTCTAGACTCACTCCTTTCTTTGTTTCGTTTTGCCTTTCAAATCCATATAGAGTAGGATCCTCTTCGGCCCTAGAGTCATAGTTGTTCATCATCCTTAATAAACAACAATCCTTGGTGGTATAAGTTTAGAGCAGTGGTGTTCAACATTGTAGTCACTACACAACATTTTGTATATGCACTTGAGTATTGTAAATTATAGCTTTTGTGATAAACACTGGGTACTACTATTTGAAGTGGTTTTACAGCTTGTATAATTATGCATTTGTCTATGATGATTTGCATAAATATTTGGTTTTAGTGAAATTTTTTGGGCAATTCATGTTTAAGGGGAGACTCTACCAAAATTTTCTTAAAAATGTGAATATTTGAACTTTTATTATGAG
Source organism: Castanospermum australe (assembly GCA_019955255.1). NCBI lineage: Eukaryota > Viridiplantae > Streptophyta > Magnoliopsida > Fabales > Fabaceae > Castanospermum > Castanospermum australe. The sequence goes on along the minus strand of NSJW01000569.1, from coordinate 86,577 downwards.
TCACATGATATTGCATTAGAATTTGGTCAGGTTTTAGAGTCAAGGTTAATCCTTATATCTGGCTGGTCATGTCCTAAAATTCAGGGTGTGACAAAGGCCAACATGCTTGCTCAGTTTCCCTACCTAACCGGGGTGGCATTAGCCCGTCGTGTAGGTCACACGGCGGTTCAATTCACGCCCAAAATAGGTGGGCATTTTCTAGTTTGGATTTAAAACCTTGCTATATGTTAAACCTGATGATTTTTGGTTGTTATTTATAATTAGTATGACGAATTTGAATATTCTCAACATTAAGATCATTTGGATACTTTTGATTAGCCAAGGAGCTTAGTTTGGAATGCTTAATGATTACTTTGATGTATTCTCAAAACGTATTTTAGTGCACTTGGATGTTGTAAGAATATTTTTTATATTGAGAACCTTATGTTTAAGCTTGTCCCTTTGTTATAGTTTATATTATTTCTTACTGAATCTTGTGACTCACTCCATTATTCTTACATTTTTTAGATAGTAGTTTTGTACTAGGTCTAGGTTCTCTAGTTGTGTAGGATTCTGCTGTTGGTCAACCTAATACTTTATTCATGTTGGCATATGTTCTTTTCATGTACTTTTGTTTTGAACATGATATTTAGTATGAAGTCTAGATGCTCTCAATTACCTACTGGTAGGATTTAGGTTTTGTTATTGATTTGTTTGGTTACTGGTTATATTGTACCTTTGATATGTACCCTTTGGATGATTTATTGTTGGAAAACTAGATATATGTTTATTATGGTTATTGTTCCTGCCTGTTCCCAACGGAGTAGTATTCACCTTGATCCTTGACACATTGGAGAGCTTCACATCAGCCGGGCATGGTGGTGGGGTACCTACAAAGGCACTCCAATGCTCAAGTTAGTACAAGACTGAAATGGTGGCCAGAAGTTTAGTTAGAGAAAATGAACATACCTGAAGGTGAACTCTATACTGAGTATATATAGGGAGAGAGGCCTCTAAGGTTTGTAAGATGGGCTGGATGCAAGTTATTGGGCTTAGGCCCAGTAAGGACTGTACAGTTCACAAACCCCACAACTTGATAGTCAATAAGTCAAGTGCTGAGGTGTTTAAGTTGCAATAAATGTTTAAGTGCTTAATAACTTAATCATACTTGGCGTTGTTGTTGTGGTGATCAAGATCAAGTTAAGATAATAAGATTGGTTGTTTGAGTGTGGCTTTGGGCTTGATGAAGAGACACTCAACTCGGAGGTTAAGGCCTTTGTTGATGAAGATATTTATGAACATTAGGTTACATGGAGCATTGAATCATCTGATACTTAAATACGAGCTGATTTAGACTTATGTCAGTTGGGTCGGGTCAACAAGAATGATCTCAGCCCCAAAATGTTAGTATGGTCCACAGTTCCTCAGCTCAGAAATCGTCAAGCAACAAGTGATCAAGCTTGAAGGAACGAAGATGACGCTAACCGAAGATAACCAAAAGTTTATTTATAGTTTTGTTAAAAAATTCAGTAACGAAAAAGATCTTCATGAAGATTCAGTTATCTTGCTAGTAAGAAAAGAAGGTTGCCCTAGTAGATAACTTGGTGGCCTAATTTTGAGACCAAGTTCAAGAAAGTTATGGATCATATGTGGTGTTTATATCCAAATCTAGACTTAATTGTGATTGAGGTAATTAAAAAGATAAAAGGTAGTTGGCTTATTGGCCCGTCTGATGGAGAAGTCGATGAAGAGGAGCAGGATGGTAATGAAGATTGAGGAAATGTCTTCGGTACAAGTGCTATAACATCTTTTGCTTTAATGATCTAAACAAGTGTTGGTATTTGCTAACTGGTTGTTTAATTTAATGTCTTCATCTTTTAATTTTATCTTGATTCTGAATGTCCTTCGATTTTGTATGTCTTTTGATTGTTCATGAATGTATCTTAATTATACTTTGTAATCTAACTTTCTTTTCCTCTCTGCTTTCTTCCAACCTTAGGTTGGAAGCATTGGGGCACCGTTATAGTGACTTTGGGTAGAATTATTTTCCTCCCCCTAGCTTGAAAGTGACGAGGCAGGCACCATTGTGTCAACCTTGAGTAGGACTTTGTTACACCCTTAGCTCGGAAGCACAGGGGTGGACACTATTGTGGCAACCTTGAGCAGGATTTTCTTCTGCCCTTAGCTCAGAAGCATCAGGGCAGGCACCATTGCGGTACCTTGAGCAAGATTTATTTTTCTTTTCACCCTTAGCTTAGACAGGTCGAGGCGACCACCATTGCGACAACCTTGAATATGATTTTCTTCCACCCTTAGCTCAAAAGTGTTGGGACAAGCACCATTGTGGCAACCTAACTGCTGGAGTTAGGATTTTGTCTTCTTCCTTTAAGCTTAGCTCATTTGCGTCGGGTGGGCACTTATGATGACAACTTATCTATTGGTGTTAGGATTTTGTCTTCTTCCTCCTCCCCTTAGTTAGTTTGCATCAGTAGACACCTATGATGGCAACCTAATTGCTGAAGTTAGGATTTGTCTTCTTTCTTCATCCTTAGCTTGTTTGCATCAGGCGGGGGCCTAAGTTGGCAACCTAACTAATGGAGTTAGGATTTGTCTTTTTCATCCACCTTTAGCTTGTTTGCCTTGGTTGGGCGCCTATGATGGAGACCTAATTGCTAGAGTTAGGATTTTGTTTTCTTCCTCCACTCTTAGCTCATTTGCATTGGGCGGGTGCCTAAGATGGCGACTAACCTTGGGTATTAGGATTTTCACTGATAAAGTCACACTTGGCAGCGAAAGTCATAACTTGGTTCAAGCCTAGAAGTAGTTTGGAGATCTTGTGATTCTAGTCTTGAACCTGAAACGTGAGTAAGTTTGATAGTAACATGCAATTGAATAATTTGTAATCTTAACAAAGTTTTTCTATTGAGGCAAGATCGGTCATGCTTGTATCAAGTGATAAAATTGTCTTCCCATATTAGCAATGGCCTTTCTTGAAATGTGAGTGATAAGTGTTGTTTATATCATTGGTAATAAATGTGAGTGATGATGTTGGCCAAGCTTGAAGGCTTTACTTAGATCATTTTGTTCAAATATCTTGACAATACTACACTTTCCCATCCATGTAAACAAGGTAGAGGTATAGGAAATGACAATTAGAGAAAATAAATACCATGAATGGCAATTTAAAGTCAATTAACATCATGCAAGTAATTAATGCCATAGGTAGAAATTTAATGATAATTAATTGAAATATTAGAAATAAAGAATTAAAAAGATCAATATTACTCATTTGGCTCTATAAGATATTAGTGTGCCCCTCACTTCCTTGGTTGCCTAGGTAGCGTCTATGAATGATATATAAATAGTAACAAGTAGTAAAGAATTGCAATCGTGACATGGAATGAAACAACATCATACGAGTAATGAATGACAATTAAAGGCATAAGCATTTTTTTTAATGTATAGGTTGATATCACAGACATGAATAAAGAGAAGCTTGTTGCAAGCAAGTCAATGATGCATTTCAATATCAACAAAAGCCAAGTAATGTCAATATATGCTAGGCGAATTAATGATAATGATAAAGAATTAATTGGCATTTAATCTCTAAATGAAGTTTAAGCATGGCAGGGAGAAGAATATAAGAAAATAAATGTAATAAAGTGTTGCCAACTAATGGGTCAGGTAACGCGAGTAAATGTTAATGAATTCCCTGCCAAGTGATGGCATTTTCTTTCTTTTGCAAATGTGATGCACAGTATTGTTAAAGAAACATATAGGCAACAATATATGGCAATTAAATTCATATAAATAAATGGAAGGAATGACAATTAATGTGATAATATGCCACGAAATTCAACAATAGTAAATGACAACCAATGTAGATATGTGATAGCTATAATGCTGAGGCATGTAACTAGAGGAAGTTAATGCATGAGGAAATAATTAAAAGTTAATACGGGAAACAGTTGGATAGCGATCTTCAATTATTTAATGGAAATTATTCACCAACTTATTTTGCTGCCCAAGAAGAGATGTTGGTGGCCAAGTGAATATGGAGGCCTATCTCTTTGAGTTGTACTGATTTTGATGTGAAGATGTCTTCTTAATATTGGCTTTACTCTTATGCCCAGCTTCTAGTAATAGAAAATATTGTAAATAAAAGAAGGACCAAATGCCTTCATGAATTTCGTGGTCATTTGTGGAGCTAAGTGAAATTGACAATTGGTGACATGGAAGAATATTTAAAAGTTATTGATGCCATGAGCAAAAAGAAATTAACATACAGGAATGCAGTAAAAAAAATAAGTCTAATGCATTTATAGCATGCAATTATGTAATTAAATCATGCTATTAATAGGTAATTTATCACGCTATTTTATGGCTGATTTAAATTGTTGCAATTATTTTTTCTTTCAAAGTTATAATTCACGTTGGCAAGCAATGAGGAGACTAGCAACTATAGCATGAAGTTATGGCATTCGTAACATGTAATTATATAATGCTATTAAATGTATAGACAGTGCATGTGTATATAAGTAAATAGAAATTGGTTGATTTCTCCTATTCTAGATATTGATAGCCCAAAATGGATATAGGTGCTATCATCACAGGTATTGCATTGAACCAAGTTTGATGAAAGAGAGGCCAATTGAAGCAATTGAAGGAGAGGCCGTTGCCGTCCATATTCTAGTTCTGCGCATTCATTCTTCACAAAGATAAAGAATTACGATAACAAGCCAAGAAATAATTATCATTAAAGAAAAAGTTATTAAACAAAATAAAAATTTAAAATATCTAGACAATTAACCAATATGGCAATTAATCAATTTGACAATAATATAAATGGCATTAATGCCGATCGTATCAATATGAGATATAGGTGCAATATGACAGCCAATTGATAGTATTGAATTTAATGCTGTTAATGGCCACTTTCAATTTCAACATCGAGAGCTATCGACCATTGGTGCTATTGGATATCTTCGTCCATGCATCTTCTTCCATGAAATTACAGCTAAAGCCAAAAAGGAACAACAAGTGAGAGGATGGCCATGCATTTCTGTGGTTATTACCGGAAATACCCTCCTCTTGAAATTTTGCAATTTCATTCATCACAAAGGAAAACAATTAAGATAACATGCAAAGAAAATAATTGAAACAAGATGAAGAATTTAACTTAAAATAACCTTTAAGTGCCATGATAAACAACTTAAAGAGTGTGTTAGGGTTCTGGTGCTGGTTGTTCAAACTGTGGGTCTTTGTCATGGATGGTGGTGGTGGTGTTGCATGTTCAAAGATGTGGAAGGGGAGTGTTTTACCTTGTTGTTCAAACTGCAAGTCTTTGTCATGGATGGTGGTGGTGTTGCATGTTCATAGATATGGAAGGGGAGTGTTTTACCACTTCTCATAAACAGCGCCAAATGTTTTTACCTGTTCCTAGCGAAGTGGTATTTGCCTTACTTCTTAACATGCTAGAGAGCTTTATGTTAGCCAAGCATGGTAGTAGGGTACCTGCAAAAACACTTCAACATTCAAGTTAGTATAAGAGCAAAATGGTGCTAAAGGTTAAAGCAGAGAAAATGAACATACTTAAAGGTGAAATCCATAGTGAGTTTATATATAGGGAGAGAGGCCCCTAGAGTTTGTAAAATGAGTTGGAAGCAGGTTATTGGGCCTAAGCCCAGTAAGGACTGTATAGTCCAGTTATACAGGTGATTTTGTAAGGGATGTCCCATTTTTGGGAGAAACTATTCTGAATTTAGGTCAAAATCAGATTGATCATTATTGACTTATTTTCTTAATAATTAAGCTTACTAGGTTGGTTAATCCATCCTAAGTGCTAGTTATGGCCCCTTTGTTGGATCCTGACATGGTCATGCTAAACTTCTTTAAAACACTAAAATTAGTGAATTGTTTTTAACATGTTGTGAATTTCATTTATACTAGATATTGTGAATTTGAGGAAGACCATAGCACCAGGACTCAACTAAGGAATTTCATTCATACCAGATATTGTCACTTTTAAATTATGTTTCCATTGGATTAGTATACATAAGTTTATCAAAGTAAGTCATGTAAAGCATAAGGACTCAACTAATTTATTTTAAAATAAAAGAAATATTTTTTTATATTTTCATTTTTATTTTAGGAAAGATAAAAAATATTTTTTTTCATTTTCATTTTCATTGGCCAACACAAAATTGGATGCTGACACAAATATCTTTTCTTATTTCTACTTAAGATTTGTCCAAGTACTTAGAAAATGAAATTGATGAAAAGTTTTCCACCTAGTGCTTTAGAGCAAACATATATTTGACAATTTAATAAAATTATTTTTAATCAGCTTATAAAGAGTGAAATGATTGCCCTTACAAAAGGATCCTAATTCACATACAACTAAGCATGAAACCTTTGGACTGGTCCTTTTGCATTCTTTGCTTTGTTATAATCAAAATCGTCTTCATGCATTGCGTTCAAAAGTTGAATCAATGTTACTGTTATCCAAGGTGACTTACTTAACTCACATAAGAATGAAGACCTCATATATATTTTTTTCTAGTAGAACTCTCTTTTCTCTCTCCTTATCCATTGATGTGCTAATCAACAAACAAATTACACTTATATTAGGAGAAGGACTAAGAGAACTATATAAGGGGGGGCAACCCCTATTATATAGGACAAGTATTTCTCCCATATAACTATATAAGGGGGCCGCAGCCCCTAAGTATGATAATGCTATCTCAACCTTAATATACGAAATCCATAGTATTGATTTGATCTTCGGAGTCGTAGTGCAAGTACCCCTAACCTATGAACTTGGACAACCCAAACTTTATTCACCCTTATCCATCGAGGTGCATCTCGTACCCAACGAATATAAATATCACATTGGTTGCTTGGATGCCAAAATTAATTTTAACTATTTCCACATTCACATACAATTCTATTAAATGTCACTTGTAGGTTTGAAACATGGACTAAGCATCTTCATCATCCAATAGTGAAAGAGCCATAATTTTTTTTTTGTATTTTTAGTATATTGGAAATCTATATATGAGATTTGAAACTATATGATTAGCTTGAAGTTTTGATTTTGAATGGACTCTTTCCTTTAAACAACTAAGAGCATGTTTGTTTTACATTTTCAATCCCATTTGCATCCTGTAAAATCAATTTCCACACTTAACAATGCATTTGGTTGCAATATTCATTTGAGAATATATAGCTCGCGGCAAGTAGAAGTAATACTTTTAGTAGTAGGAAATCTAAGCTTTTGTTGAACGCAGACCCCACTTTTACCCAATTTCACTATTTTGCCCTGAACTACAATCCATACCCATCAATGTGACATACTTTATAGCTATCCATAGTCTCCTTATTTAGTAATATCATAATTGAAATTAATTTTAAATTATATAATTCAAACAAATCAATTCATTTAAAATTAATTACTTTTGAAATATAATTTCCAAACACAAATCAATTCTATTAAAATCAATTTTTTTAACATCAATTCTTTTAAAATCAATTCAATCAAAATCTAAACCAAACGGACACTAAGTTAATACCCAATTTGATGCTTATTGATCTAGAAAGACCTTTAAATGTGAGACCTTTAGGCCCTTCAAACATTCTTCCATTTGAAAAATGTAATATAGCCAGTGACGTTTGGCACATTCAATCACACCCAACATTATCATACAATTTATTTAAGGAATTACATATACAATTTAAATTAAAAATAACTCTTATGGTAATTTTAATTTTTACCACTCATAAGCAAATTTTCAAAATAATTATTACTTTTTCACAAATTTCAAATTTATATATGATAAATTCAGTGTATATAAAAAAAAACTTGGATAAATGGAGATTAAGATCATACTCATCAATTTCCAAATTAGTTGGGTGTGGGTGAAAAAATAAAACTCTTAAAAGAATATTAAAATAGTTAGGCAAGACACTAAGAGTCAAAATATCCTAAAATAACCGTAAATGAAAACTTTGAAAGAGAAGATACGAGATCAGAAATTGTAAAGGAATGGGATATTTAAAAGTAGGATTGTTCTAGGCGTGTTGACATAATTCACGTGGAGTACAATTTTAGGTGATAAAAAAATTTGCAAAAAAATTACTTTGTGAGAAAAAGCCTACTAACAAAAATTGCTGCATATTAATAAGTAGTTTAAAAAATAGGTTAAAATAAATAATTTATCCTTATAAATTTTTATTTATTTGTAATTTGGTCCTATAATTTATTTTTTACATTTGAGTCCTTATAATTTTTTACTATTAACAAGTTAATCCCTGTCATCACCTGATATTATAATGCTGTTAATTTCTTTTTCAATTGTCAAACAGAATCTTATATGGATCGTATGTGGCACTACAAAGTACTGAGATAGATTATAGATATCAAATTATAAAATGAATGAAAATTATAGGAATCAAAATTACAAATGAATGAAAACTATAATGACCAAATTACTAATTATTCAATATTATTATTATTATTATTATTATCTCTTTCTCTCTAAATTTTATTGTTCCATTTTTGTTCTCATCTTCAATAGCTATGTCCATGCGTCCCAAAAGGATTTTATTCTTTTTCTTGGGTAATTCTTATATCGAAAACGACGTCATTTGGTACCATCAGAAATGGACGCAAAATTTTTTTGAGTTATTCTTGTTCTAAGCCTGTAAAGTCTATCTTGAGTGTTTATATTGACCTTTCTAACATGGTCTATAAGGAGCTCTTTGACAACCATCATCCTTTTATAAGAAACAATATTAGATGACTAATATAAATGATTTGCAGTAGAAATACATTAGTTTAATTTAAGCTTTTGCTTAAGATCCTGTAATCTTTTTATAGGAATGAGAACTTGTATAAAAAAAAGATAGAGTGTCTAAGTACCTATTGATAGAGGAAAGTAATATGCTTGGAGTAGATTAAGGCTCATATTATAATGAGAACCTGATATTATAATGCTGTTAATTTCTTTTTCAGCTGTCAAACAGAATCTTATATGGATCGTATGTGGCACTACAAAGTGCTGAGATAGATTATAGAGATTAAATTATAAATGAATGAAAATTATAGGAATCAAATTACAAATAAATAAAAACTATAAGGACAAATTACTAATTATTCATATTATTATTATTATTATTATATTATTATTCTCTCTTTCTCTCTAAATTTTATTGTTCATTTTTGCTCTCATCTTCAATAGCTATGGCCATGCGTCCCAAAAGGATTTTATTCTTTTTCTTGGGTAATTCTTATATCGAAAACGACGTCATTGGTACCATCAGAAATGGCGCAAAGTTTTTTTGAATTATTCTTGTTCTAAGCCTGTAAAGTTTATCTTGAGTGTTTATATTGACCTTTCTAACATGGTCTAGAAGGAGCTCTTTGACAACCATCATCCTTTTATAAGAAATAATATTAGATGACTAATATAAATGATTTGTAATAGAAAATACATTAGTTTAATTTAAACTTTTGTTTAAGATCCTGTAATCTTTTTATAGGAAATGAGAACTTGTATAAAAAAAAAGATAGAGTGTCTAAGGGCTATTGCTAGAAGAAAGTAATATACTTGGAGTATATTAAGGCTCATACTGTCAGTAAAATAAGCTCAATTACTTAAGAAAAACAGTGAAAACATGAGGATATATGAGGTTATATTATTGAGATCTATTAGTAAAGCTAATCCAATATTATGGACGACACTTACTGAATGTTTTGATTAATAACAAATGAGTCAAGTGTTAAAGATCAAATAATATCCATACATCTTATCTAATTACTATGATAGATATTATGATAATTGTTAAGTACAAAATTGAATATAATAATTTTCATTTTTTTAGAAACTCTCCATGTTTCATTCACAGAGAATATTGAAATGCACAAGAAATAAGAGTAGAGTAAATAAAACATGAGAGTTAGAAGGAACAAATACTTGGAGTAGGAAGGACAAGCTATGGAATAACATAATTTAAAGAGAAAAAAAGAATAATAATAATAATGACGATGATGATAAATAATTAGTAATTTAATCTATATACTTTCCATTCATTTGTAATTTAGTTCCTAAAATCTATTTTAGCACTCTACAGTATCACTTGAAAATTCACATAAAATTTTCTTTGACAATTGTGCGAAAAGTTAACAACGTTATAACCTCATGTAATAACAGGAACTAATTTAAGCAACAATAATAAATTGTAAGGATTCAAATATAAAAAGATAAATTATAAAAATTAAATTATAAATAAATAAAAATTATAAAGACCAATAATTTATTTTAACATAAAAATATTATATTTTGATAAATTATTTCCAAAGTTGTATTATTTGGGTCAAAAACCCCGTATGACTAACAAAGTTCCATGATTGGGTATTTATGTAAATTTAAATAATATACGCGTTCTTGTAATTTCAGTGGACCGAATGAAGGTTGGGGTATGATGGAGTAATTCCCAATTTTTCCAGTTCGCTTTTGTGGAAAAAGGAAAAACGCAGGGACTTGATTGTGGGAAGTGAAGGAGAAGCAAACCGAGTGGTTCTTTGATTTGACAGGACGGAAGTGATTGGGAAACATATATAAAACATGTTCCTTGCTTTGCTTTCACCAGTTTGGTGAAAAATCACAAGATCCATTGAAATCATCAGAGGCCTTGATTGTATCTGAATTATAAAAGATGGGCTTTGAAATTCAAGTCATTTGATTGATGGGTTTTGGAGTTTGAAGAATTTCAATGTCGGGAGGAGAGTACGCGAGCGATCAGAAACGTCTTCTGGCGTCCCTATGCAATGGCGACGATGCAGAAGGTGCAGGGGGCGACGTTGAAGCTCAAGACGCCGAGCATGTCAACAAAAGGAGTTCTGGCAGTGGCAGTGGCAAAGGGTTCAGGGATTTCCTTCGGTTGTCAGGAAGCCGCCTCAGTTACAAGCGCCTAGACAAAGATGCCGGTAGAGATGATTGGGAAAGCAGAGATTCGAGAGATCCTCACTCACACTCCCATTCCCATGCACCTGTGGCTGTGTCTCCCTCGGATGTTCATGTCGATTCTGGTGATGTCCTTGGCGACAGTGCCCCTCCCGAATGGGCATTGCTTCTCATTGGCTGCTTGCTTGGCCTCGCCACTGGCCTCTGCGTCGCTGTTTTTAATAATGGGGTATGCCAATTTGTAATCTTTTCCCCTTCTTCTCGCTTTTGGGACATTGGGAGCATTTTTTATAATGGATTTCAACTTGTTCTTATCACTGGTTGCTCTTCGTTGACGTTTTTCAAGTTTAAGTAATGGATCCAAAATATTCCAGACTCTAACATCGGTATGAGTTTGGCATATCTGAAATGGGGACATTGATCTCAATGGTAGGAACAAACAATAAGGTTAGAACTTAGAAGTGCTGTCTCACTTGTTGAAAAGTGGGGCTGGTTTAGGAATTAGATAACCCCGAGTTTATGTTATAGAAATTGGGGAAGTGATCCTGTAGTAAAAGATGAATACATAAGTGCCAGGAACTCTTCTCAACCAGAATAACATCATGTTGGTTACGTACCCTTTTGCCTTAGCGACTTCTTGTTAGTTTTCCCCGTGGCAGCTGTTTCCTTTTGCATGCTTGTTGGTTTGCCTCCTCATCGCTAGTGTCAGTTTGCGTTATAAAAGTTATATTTGGCCTTTTTGGTGAATGTTGGGTGTGCTCTGGGTCCTTGGACCATTTTCTGGTGACTAGTAATAGTGGTTTTGGAAGAAGTAAAGAAGCTATATCTTTATGGCAATGGGCAATCGTTGCTACTATTTGGTGCATCTGGTTGGAGCGCAAAACTCATATTTTCATGGTCATTTTGGCTCAGCAATTGATTTGGGATAAGATTGGGCGTTTAGCTTCTATTTGGTGTAAAGCGCATGGTTTGTTTCAAGGAGTTTCCTTAACAGATACGCAAAGGGATTGGGTAGCTTTATTCCATTCATGTATTCTCCTTTCTTCGCTTCTTCATTTTTCATTTTTCTGTTTTCTGTTATTGAGGATTCCTTGCCCTCCATCTCTATTGTAATTTTCTTTTCTTCATCTTAATGAATTTCTTCTTTTATCAGCAAAAAAAAATTATAATAATTATATGTGTTCTGTGGACGACCTATTACTATCAATCATCAAGAACAAATATGATAAGCTGGAGCTTTGCATATGTCTGCATAAATCATTAATATAACTGACTGAAACTATCACAACAAGTTCTCTTTTTCCTCCCAATCTTGTTTACAGCTATGTCTTGTACAATTCTTCTTATAGCTGTATTCTTTCTTATAACTTCTACCTGTGACATTCTTGCTCTCTCCCTTATTGTCTTCTCTTATAATATTTTATTTTATATTTTGATAAATTATCGTCTTCAATTCTACTAATATTATTTCTCTCTTGGGCAAATGGGCATTTATAATTTTATAAATTATGCTCTCATGGTTGTCAAGCCATCTTTGATACCTGTCTTTTTTGTCTGTTGCATTGTCATAAATTGACTGCTAAAATCATTTGCTTTTGGGCTATTTGTCTGTGCATATTATATTTTTAGATAAGATCTTTACCAAACACATTAATGAAGATGATTTATCTGATATAGACTGACATGTGCTCATCTAGGTACATCTAATACATGGATGGGTCTGGGCTGGTACTCCAAATGAGGGTGCTTCTTGGCTTCGTTTTCAGAGATTGGCTGATACATGGCATCGAATCCTTTTAATACCTGTCACCGGAGGAGTCATTGTTGGCATGATGCACGGTTTACTTGAAATTCTGGACCAAATAAAACAGTCCAGTTCCTCTCAAAGACAAGGTTTTGATTTACTTGCAGGATTCTTTCCAACAATAAAGGCTATCCAGGCTGCAGTCACTTTAGGTACTGGCTGTTCTTTGGGTCCTGAAGGTCCTAGTGTTGATATTGGAAAGTCATGTGCCAACGGTTTCTCATTAATGATGGAAAACAACAGAGAAAGAAGAATAGCCCTTGTTGCAGCTGGTGCGGCAGCTGGAATCGCTTCAGGTAGGAAGGCAATCTTGTCAAATTCATTTTTCAAAACACATTTATCAGTTTGTTCTTTCCATATTCTGGTCATTTAAGCCTCCTTGAAACTTTTTAACAGTGATCTAACCAAAGAAAAAGTATGAAAGAAAGAGAAATTTTTTATTGGTGTTCTAGTCACTGTTTGTAGGGAGGATAAACCTATGGATGAAAATTCTGCAGAGATTAATTTTGGCCCTGCACTGTCAAGCATATATATATATATATATATTCATTCGTTTTCCCGATTTTCTGGTTACTAGCTTGATGGAATGCTGTTATAATTTGTCTACATTCTTCTGTGTTTTTAGGCAAACACGAATTTGCACGACTTCTTTGATAGTGCCATACATATTTTCCTAAAAAAATGTTTATGTATTTGATAGAAACCTCCAAAATAGGGCTGAATTTTATTAAATTAACACACAAAAATCACTTTTTGTACTGATATGAAGCTGATAACAGTAGCAAAGAAGTAGGTTTACTGCACTCTCACTCAAACAGAACAAAGAAAATAGACAAAGAAAACAGTAACACAAATGGACCCTGCAGCTCTTCGAGGGGCTGCCTCCTCCCTACCCACCTCAATACTCAAAATTTGATGCCTTCCCGAAACCTTTCCAGCCCCTTATATCTCACATAGCAAGCCTATTGCCCCAATTCCCAAAATTATGTTGTACAGCAGGTTCTATTGCATGGATCTGTCTGATATTTCCTTCCCTATCCTCAATTTCTCCCTTGATCCCAAGTCCCAACTCCTACGTGTGCTGCTGACTTACTTCCTTGTGCTGGCCCAACATTCCTTCCCTTCATTTTTCTGGTGTACACTTTTGTGATAGGGGGCCTGTCAGTATTTTTCCTTTTTAATTTTGATTTCTGGGTCTGACTAAAAGAATAATACTTGTACCTGCTCACGCCCATACCACACAATTTTTTCAATTCACCATATGCCTGCCAGGCTGCCAGGTTGTACTATTAACCTTGATTTTCTGAAATTAACATGTTCCAGTATATGTTGTGTTATTTGTTTTTCTAGTTTTTGTTTTCATTAAAGAAGAATGATGCGGGATCGCTGTATCTCAGCACTAAATTACTGATCCAAGGCACTGTTTCAGGGCTTAGAGCAGTACATGTGGACGGTAACTATAGAACTTGATGGGAATTATAGCAAATTTGGGGGAAAATGGTTTATGGTTTGTGAAATTGGGAAATCCTAATTATCTGGCTGCATAAACAAATCTGCAAACGAATTAAGTCTGAAGAAATCAGCGTTGATTAGGGAGAATAAGACCTAGGCATCACAGCTGAGACACTTCACATGTCTTGAGTCTTGATGTGCAGGCTTTTTCTGAAATATCTCTTGTCTACTGATCATTTGATAGCTTGGTAACCTCACTTATATAGGACTAGTCAACTTGGGAACAAAGTAGTTGGCCCAAGTTACATAACTAGCAACTAATAAACAAGATAAAAGCGCACATAAACAAATTAAACGAAAGCCCAAAAACTCTAGCCCACACACAAATATCACTAAATACTTGACTATTGGACCAAACAAAAAATTTACTAAGATGTCCCTGGTGTTAAAAAAGACACAAAGAAAACAAAAGAGGCACATTTGCTTATGCAATCTAATAATCCTCATCCTGCCAGATTATAATATTGTTGCTTGAATTTGGGGTTCCTCTTCTATAGTTTTCAACCATTCTTGCCTATAATTTGCATCAAAGAATTTTTTAGAGAAAGAAGAGAAGTACAAAGGAGTTTAGGAATCCTCCTAGAACAAACAACCACAAACAAAACAAAACAACGAAGACAAAAGAAACTCTGGCATAGAGCACACTGCTGTTGAAACTTAAGCTTCTTTCTTCCACCAAACCTCTGAAATGGATAGACTTACTTACCTATGACTAGCAATACCCATATCCTGAATTTTATTCTTCTCTGTAGTTATAAATGCAAGTCCTTGGGATTTCACATCCTAGATATATTCTTGCTTATCTGAGAATCAGGTAGGTAGTTGGTTTTTTCACAATAAGTTTTTCTAATCTTCCTTGTGTTTTTCCATCTTTATCATTTTTAAGGTAGTCATATTTCCCCCAATGATTCTTTTTTCTTATTTAATAAAAGGAGGAATTCATTCAGCAGAAGAGTACAGAAAAAGAGGACATAGAATTCTCCTAAAGCTTCACCCCTAAAGAAACCATTAGCAGAATCCCAGAAAGAAGCTAGGAGAACAATCCTACCCATGTAAGTTGTCTGGATAAAAATCTTGCCTGTAAAACATTACATACTTGTCAAATGCACCCAACTACTGCAAACATAGCACACTTACTTAAAGCCTTGCACTCCTTTCTCCCAAGGCCTTAAAAATGAATAGTAAGGAAATGATTCTAAGTGTGCTACTCCAAAGATGCTGAAACAGCTTATCCTAAATCTACCATGGAACCTCTTGTTGATGGGGTCGATGATTGCCAGTCTCCAAACACCAAATCATGTAGTACAATCATTATGAATTTATGAGATAAATCCTTGTAAGGTATACACACCTACACCTGTAACAGATTTTTTGTGTTAATACTATGGTGCAAATGAAAATGGTGACCTTGGGGGTGCACCTTAGTATTGCAGAAAGTGGCATCAAGGACTTAAGTTTGACTAGTTGGACTCTAAATCAAGTGCTTAAAATAAGATTTATAAGTGAAGGAACAGAAGGACCAACCCCATTATTTAGGGAGGTAGAAAAATCAAAGGAGTTGAGGAGGGCAAGCCAAGAAGCCATGTTTGAAGTTTCTCTCTTTCGAATTTGTAAAGAAATCAGAATTTTATGAGTTGGAGAACCTTGAGAGGTATATAATTGTGAAATGTGGGCATGATACAAAAATTAAAAGGTGATTAGGTTTGGAAAAAGCTGAGAAAGGGTAGCCTTTTCTAACTTAAAATTTGCCCCAAACTGAAAGCCAAAACCATCACCAACTTATGATTTGTTAGAATACTACTCTAGATACATTAGTATGGTAGTCCAGATTTGTTAGCATATTTAGCACTTGTTAGAATATGATAGGAACCTCTTCTCTTATTATAAAAAAAAACTCGGATTGAAACCCAGAGTTACATAGATAATGCTAGCTCTTCGAGGGTCTAGCTTCCTCCCAAAATGTCCAAAATCCTCCTTCTGAATTCTTCCTCCCTTTCTATCCCAACCTCTCCAGTCTCCCCTTCTTATAATAGCAAGTGCTCTTAACCCCCCCCCCCCTTTTCCACGTGTCAGTTATCCTGCCTATTCACACTTTCTCCGTTACAAATGAGAGCTAATTCCCTGCTATGCAGCCCTCTCTTCCTAGTCTTCACCTTGGTGGGGCGGCTACCTATGTTAAGAAAACCAAGCTATGCTTCAGGCATGGTTTCATGGAAGTAGGAAAGGAATTTCAGGTTTTCATAGACTATACTGTGGTAGTTCTGGCGATTGATTTTTGAGATGTCTTCCATGAGATTATGCCATTCTGCTTCTCCACGTCCCAGAAAATCCACCAACAGAGCACCCCGAGGAACACGAGCATCAAGTCATGTATCTCTACCTGGATTTTGGAGGAATTCTTCCTCATGTTCTTCCCTAGCACTCCTGTACTTGAAATAAGTCAAATCACATCTGAATATGGCCTTGGATAGCTTTGAACCCATTCCCCTAGTTTCAAAAACTTGATTGGGTGGTGGCCCAAGTGCTACTGTAGGTTTCTCATCATTTTGGGCCATTCCTGAGTTGGGTCCAAAAAACACCCCTTCTCTTTTCAAGATCTCTTCTCCTTTCTTTGGTGAACTGGGCTAGGCCTGCTAGGGAGATTCTAGTGGTTTGAGTGATATTTGAATTAGGCCCACTTTTTAGCTGTAAACTTGTTCCCACCCTTTGCTTTCAGCCACAGTTTTAAAACTTGGCTCGGACCGGCTGGTTGGACTGGTGAACTGGTGACCTGGCTAGTCCGAGTAGCTTGTTAGATCGGTTTTGGAAGTGAACCAGTGAGACTGTGCCAACTGGCCGAGTTTTTAGCAACTCGGATGACTCGGCCGGTTATTGGGTTTTGTTGCAGCACAAATCCAATTTTGAAATTGCGTGAGCTTTCTCCCAGATTAAAACCATCGCATCGCATTGCAATTGTAGCTTTGAAACCCATTGAATATTCAGCTCTTGAAATATGAAACGCATCGCAAGCTTGCAATTGCAACTCTGTTTTTCTCCTAGGCTTCAAACATTCCAGCTTCCGTTTCGTCTTCAAGGATACCAGCTGAATATCAAATGCTCCACTGACAAAGGCCTTCTAATGAATCTCAACCTTACACTAGAGACTTACGTGTCCAAGTCCCATGAATGTGTTGGAAAGTCAAATGTGCTCATACATGGCTTCAAATAGTTCTGCAATCTGCATTACATGGCTTCATAATTATTCCAGCATTTTTTCTAATGTATTCTTGTTGTAGTTTTTGAAATATTTATATATTATTTAATTTTTTTATGTATTTCTATTTTAATTTTTTTAAATATTTATATATTATTTAATTTTATGCAGTTCGACCAATGACTCACTGGTTGAACCAATGACCCATTGACCTAGTAGTCCGACCGAGTCGATGACCAGTCCGAGTTTTATAACACTGCTTCAACAGCCCACTTCTTGTCAATCAATTGGGCTTCCCCATTAGGTTAAGAGAGAGACCCAATTATCATTTCATTTTTTCCTTCCAGCTTTCCCTATATGCTTTGTGAATTTTCCTTGCAGAAGAGTTTCAATGGTGAGCCACCATGGTCCAGAACACCTCTCCTCCACTGCGATGTGAGGGTTTGAGACTAGTAGCTTCGAGAGTGGTGGCCCTTTGCTGGCTTCGAGAGCTCTAGCACCCACTGCGCCTCAGCCGCGAATAATCCATTGGTTGCTGTGTGCGACCTTGAGTCCGGTGGCTTTAGTGGTGGAGGGGGAATGGCTGGACCCCTCAACAAGTAGGGTTTTGTGGCCCTCGCCGATTGCTTCTGCCTTTGTTCAGCCATTGTGCCACACATTGGGTTCTCCCTCTTCTTTTCGCCATCCAACACTTCCATCACCACCTCCTCCTAATCTAGATTTCCTTCTGCCATTCGACCTCCTTCCCAGCTCCTTCGAGCAGTCCTATTTCTTCCCCTACATTGTCCTTTGACGGAACAACATGGTCAGAGAGGGGCCTCTTTTTTCCTTTTTCCCTTCCCTGGCTCCAAATTCTCTAGTTCCTCATCCCATATGAACACTGGTTGATCCATATTGTTCTCAGGCTAGAATCATTTTATCATTGATTAAAAACAAAACAATATACACCTGAGGTGAATTTTCAGAAATTCACATGGTTATCATGACTCCATATCTTGATGTCCCATCCCATCCATTTTGGTGAAGGCAATACTTCTAATCACTCTACGGTAAAGAGAGCAAGGTTCAAAGGGAATAGGATATAACCTCTTAGCCTCTAGGGACAATAAACCCAACTTTAATTTCACAAATATGATTCTTAGGTAAAAAGAATTTACAATTTTTATGGTTTAGTTATTTTTAGAGTAAACCTCCTTTTTAGTCCTTTAATGATACAAATGTCATCATTTTAATCCTCCATAGAATTTTGACATCAACTTAGTCCCTGAATGAAGAAAGTGATGTCAAAATCATTCTTTTGTATATGGATAGGGACTAAATTGATATAATTTTTATGATTGAGGGACTAAATTGATGTTAATTTTGTATCATTGAGGGACTAAATTAATGACATTTTTCGATGAATGAGGGACTAAATTGATGTCAATTTTTTTGGAGGACCAAAATGATGTCACTTTTTATGATTTAGGGATTAAATTGGTATCAAAATTTTTTGGAGGACCAAGGTGTTAGCACTTGTATCTTTGAAGGACTAAAAAAAGAGATTTACTATTATTTTTAAGAAGTTTAACTTTCCTAGAACTCCAATGACCACAAAACTTCAGTCTTGTCAACCATTTTTCCTGTAGAGGAAGAAACTTTTTATGGAGAGAAAAATAGAGGATACAAGAGGTGAGGATAAGACATCGCCTTGAAAGAAACAATGGAAAAAGAAGAGAAACTATGTTGAGAGAAAGGTAAGTGCATCAACAAGGCAAAGCACGTCTCCAATCCTTTGAAGAATCAGACAAAGAAGCCTCTTGAAAATGACCATTAACGCCGTAAAGGGGCCAAGGAAACCATAGAAGAGGCAGAAGAAACTCTTTTTTTCATTTTG
This sequence comes from Castanospermum australe, assembly GCA_019955255.1. Taxonomy (NCBI): domain Eukaryota; kingdom Viridiplantae; phylum Streptophyta; class Magnoliopsida; order Fabales; family Fabaceae; genus Castanospermum; species Castanospermum australe. The sequence goes on along the minus strand of NSJW01000569.1, from coordinate 67,249 downwards.
AAAAATTCTACCTTAACACTATGTGGTGTTAATACTTAATTATATGCTGCAAAGGGACTGGACTCTTCTGAGCTGATGTATAGTATTTTTTTTTTTCTCTTACCTGTTTCGTTTCGTTTTAGCCTTAGGAGGATTCCTGATCATCCTTTTTTGTATCCTTTCCTTTCGTGAATTCTTCTTTATCATAAAATAAATGTATTGTTGCAGGAGCCATGGGCCTATAAGATGTTATGTCATAGTAAATGTAACATCAATATTGTGTTTCCTTGCTGGTCTTAGTTGGTTTAAAAGTATGAATTTATTGTGCATTATCCGAATTTCCCATTTCATTTCTAAATGTTGGTTGTTTTTGCTTTCAATTTTTCTTTCTTCAGGCTTCAATGCAGCAGTTGCTGGTTGTTTCTTTGCTATTGAAACTGTGCTAAGGCCTCTTCGTGCTGAGAACTCTCCCCCATTTACAACCGCCATGATTATATTGGCTTCTGTTATCTCATCAACTGTATCAAATGTTTTACTGGGAACCGAATCAGCTTTTAATGTGCCTTCGTATGATTTGAAATCTGCTGCTGGTATTTTGCTTTAACCTTGCTGTGTTTATTATATACAATTTAGGTTTGTCATCATATTTGTCTTTGTGATACTTTTAAACAAAATTATTTTCACAAATAAATCAATGTCTTGATTTTTCCCAGCATGAAACAGAATTAGAAAGATGAGGAAGAATACTTTACTTTTTCTGCTGAGTTGATTTTTTATTGTGTTGGTGAGATGATGTTTCATTACCTTGGAGGATTTTGTTGAAAGTATTGCATTTATGAAAAAGACATCTGAATTCCTAAGAATTCCACATTTTTTAATATATTCAATCAATCTTTATTCTCAAAAAGTGATTTCCATAATTTGGTGGCTCAATAACTTAATACATGTCATTAACCAAAAATTTAATGTGTGTTCAATTCAGAAAATTTCTGGAAAATATTAAAAAAAATTAGACTAAACCCCCAGTTTGGTCCCCAAAGATTGTGTCGACATCATTTTGGTCTTCCAAAGAATGTCGACATCATTTTGGTCTTCCAAAGAATGTCGACATCATTTTTTTCCTTGCATCATGGAAGGTGATATCATTTTGATCCTCTAAAAAAATTGACGTCAATTTAGTCCCTCAATTATCGAAAAATGTCATCAATTTAGTTCTTCAATCATACAAAATTGACATCGATTTAGTCCCTCAGTCATAGAAATTGATATTAATTTAATTCCTATTCATACATAGAAGGACGATTTTGATGTCACCTTCAATGATTCAAGGACTAAATTGATGTTGACATTCTTTAGAGGACCAAAGTGATGTTGACACAATTTTTGGAGGACCAAATTGGAGGTTTACTCAAAAATTTATAAATAGGCCATTAGCATAGCACCACAATGAAGCTATTGACCACTTTATATATCCCGTAAAATAGGTAACAACAAAAAGTTATCCTACAAAATTCTGGCATTCCTCTCCAACCATCGGCAATAAGTTGCACACCGCCAAAGAGCCCTGCCTTCTCAACTCCTCCCAAAACCTCTGAATTTGGCATATGAGAAGGTGCTCCAAATTCTCTGTACATATCCAGTAATTACCAAAACTGCCAAAAAGTCTGCACTGCACTCCAAATATATGGCAACTTGTTAATGTAAAAATCACTGGCTGCTAGTCTCAATATCTGAGAATCACATAACACAAACATTCAGAGAGAGCTTTGCATGGCCTGTGAACCTGCTATATATCATGTTTTTTTTCCTGTTAAGTTCTGCAGTCCAAATAAAAGCCTTCACCTTTGTAGAGGCATTGGAACTTCCAAAAGGGATTGGCAAGAACAAATTTGTTCTTATATCACGCTAGTCAATGTTACTTGTATGTTTTGAAAAATATTTTCTACCCTTGCTTTTATAAGATTGTTAAAGAGTTCAAGTCAATAGTTATAACTAGACAAGATATGTTTGACTTGATTTCCTTCAAATGTTGTATTTCTCTCTTGTGATATTCCAGAAAATAGAATGATGGATGGACTTTTTGACTTTTGTTTCTAAATAATTTTATTCACGCCTAATTAACCTGTTAACCTACATTGGTCTATGCCTGAAACTTTTTGTTAAAGCTCCAATGATCTGTTCTGATATAGAAAGGTATAAGAGTTAGTCACTTGTATGTAAGCTCTATTCTTAACAATTATAATGGGACACTTTGCCTTAGCCATGATTCTTTTCATTTTTTTTTTCAACAAAAGAAATCCTAACTGTGATTCATGTGTTGTCTGATATTTCATCATGATGTTGCATGCAGAGCTACCTTTATACCTGATATTAGGAATGTTATGTGGTGTTGTAAGTGTGGCCATGACTCGTTTGGTTGCTTGGTTCAAAAAATTATTTGAGGTTACCAGGGAGAAATTTGGCCTTCCTCCTGTGGTCTGCCCTGCTTTAGGTGGTTTGGGGGCTGGGATCATTGCTCTAAAGTATCCTGGAATATTGTATTGGGGTTTCACAAATGTGGAGGAAATTCTACATACTGGAAAAAATGCTTCAGCTCCTGGAATATGGCTTCTGACTCAATTGGTAGGTGCTAAGGTTATTGCAACAGCTCTTTGCAAGGGGTCTGGGCTAGTAGGTGGTCTTTATGCACCAAGTTTAATGATTGGTGCTGCAGTAGGTGCTGTATTTGGAGGCTTTGCTGCAGAAATTATAAATTCAGCAATTCCTGGAAATGCTGCTGTTGCCCAACCACAGGCATATGCTCTGGTAATGTGAATTTACTATGTAGGTTGTAGAAATGTCACTGCTACCATCAAGACTGATTTGGTTGATGCAAATTCAGATTATTGTTAATTTAACTTAACTTTTGCTGCAGGTTGGAATGGCTGCTACATTAGCATCTGTTTGCTCAGTACCTTTGACTTCAGTTCTACTTCTGTTTGAGCTGACAAAAGATTATAGGATTCTTCTTCCTCTCATGGTAATCCTTCAATTAAATTTTCATTACAACAATAATTGCACACTTTGATGCATGTTACTGTTGCACTGTTCTGCTTATGGCTAACAAAATGAGTCAATTGTAAGGCTCATTCTGTTCCCTCAACTAGATTATAGAAGATGATTTGATATATTTTGATAGAAACTAGATCAGAAATGTGAAGAACACACTGGAATATTTACTGAACTTCCTCTCCTGATGCTGTTATCAGTGTGATAACAGTCTCAGTGGGTGCTGTTTACAGAACTGAAATGAAAAACAAAAGGAAAAGAAATACAAGATAGCCCAAGCTTTCGAGAGGCTTGGTCTCTCCCACCCCAAAATCCTTACTCAATGTCTGCCTACCTTCCTGTCTTCTCTCCTCTCTTCTTATTCTACTCCCACTACCCATTCTGCTTCTCTGTCCCCACCTGCCACATAAGCAGGTTGTTACAAAACAAACCCACAATATGCTGATCACATGCCTTTCCCACATGCCCACACGTGCCCCCAATTCTCTGCTGCCATTCCCTTTTCCCTTACTGTATATCCTAGTTATGGGAGGGTACCTATCAATACTTCCCCCCAAAAGATCCACTTTGCCCTCAAGGTGGAGGTTCGAGTGAGCGCCCTGTAGCAGATGAAAGAACTCTTCGGGGTCCCATTGCTTGAAGCCTGATGGCCAAGTTACACTTGAAGCACAAGGGCTTCCACCTGGGCTCCCATTGAGCTATTGCAAACAGAGGTGCGGTCCCTTTTTTAAGGGCCATTTCTAGGTCAGTTTCATGAAGATAGCTCTGATTTCTTCAAGCCTTTCTAAACACTCCAACCACGAATCCGCATTTGTTCCCCCCGGGTCAAATAAGAAGAAATCCTGGACTATCTCAATATCTTGCAGCTGCATCAACACTCCCATCTTTCCTCCTGTTATTCCCCATCCAGTCTTCTCTTCATATCCATAGTTAGTTACATGAATGGCCTTCGTGATTAGCATTGAAGAATCTGCAGATTCAGGCAGCTCTCCATTCTCCATTGGTGTAGATTTAGTGAAAGCAGTAGATAAGCTAAATGTTTTTTTAAAGCTCTTGTGTGAAATCAGCATTGACCTCTCAAGGTCACTGCACATACACTCCTGTAATTGTTTCATCACCCTTGGAATGTATTCTTCTTGTACAACAGTTCCTTTTGATTTCAGTTTTGAGCTCACATCCTCTAAATTGCATATGATTCACCTCACTTTCATGCCCAGATGGCACATCTATCTCATGAGTTAGTGGGTCTGTGTCATCCACACTAAGTGTACTAGAATTCCAAACCCTGCCCAGATTATCAGAACTGTCCATGACAAAGGCAGTGCTATGAGGATTAAATGCGCAACAAAGAATCTGATGACTCTGTGGCAAAGTACTTAAGGGTGGGCCAGTGCTCTGAGCATTAATTCCACTATGCCAAACTCGAATGGTATCGTCAGCTGATGAGGACATAACAAAAGTATTGTTTGAACTCACAAGGCCAGTCAATGATGTAGCCATAATGTCCCTGGCGGCTTACCCCACGACAAGCAGTTTCCATTGACCAATTTTTTTTCAAGTTGATCATTCAACAGATAGCTCCTTGACCAAAGTGCTGCTTGCAGCTTCTGGGAGTCTTCGGGCAGCAATTTTAATACCAAATCCTGCATTTTAATGATGATTTTCAGAAGAGAATTCAAGGATGCTGCAAACGCATCACATATTGGACCTCCGAAATACAAGGTGTCAATATATTTATGACCAAAATTTTCTAGTGTATCCCCAAATTCTCGAAAACCCCCAAAGGCACTATTGCGGTTAGAATTTCTATCATCAGATACACCAAATTGACCCAAACCATAACCTGCAAGCTCACCAGAATGATCAGTACTACGAACTCCCCCAAAATCATTTGGATGAGAAGCTCCACTCGATCGAGTTCCCTCAAAATCTGGTAGCTTAGGCAGACTTGAAGATTTGACTAGATTGCACGAGTTCTGGGCCCCTGTTTCGTGCGCGCTGGACAGGGGGTGGAGGATGTTGGCTGTGGCTGCAAGATCACCAAAATTACTTCGTGCATCTCTGCCCAGATTTTGAAGTAAGCCTCTCATCACGTTCTTCCCTGGTATTCCCGCCCTTGAAATCATTCAATTTAGGTCCGGATATGGCCTTGGGCAGCTTTGCATAGGCTGGGTTATCCAAGGTTTGAGGCTCTGTTTTATGCGTGCTACACAGGGGATGGCCGGTGTTGGGCGTGGCTATGAATCCTCCAACAATGCACCATGCATTTTTGCTTGGATTTTGAAGGGAATCCTCCTCACCACCCCAATTCTTCATTTCCATTCTTAGAAATATTCCTTCCAGACGGAGAGAGTATGGAGAGAGGGTGCTGCTCTGTTATCTCTTACATACTCTCTCTTTAAATTGGGTTGTGGTCCAAAGTCTTCTGCTACTACCTTGGGCCGTGGCCCACTCTCCGTCTTTGATTTAGGCTCAATTCCAGTCCTGAATGTGTCTCCTCCATTTTTGAGTGAGGCTCATTAACTCTTGAAAGGGTTCCATTTGCTCTTTTTGGCCCAAAGTCTCCTGCAGTAATATTTAAAAGAAAAAAGGATCCCAACCCGTTTACTTTATGTCTTACCACCTGCAAGGCCCATTTTTGTTTCTGAATTATTTTTGCTGGGCCTAGTAGATCAGAAGAGGGACCTAGTTTACCCGGTGTTTTCAGCTCCGCCCTCACTGCCTTACTGTTCTCCTTGACACATTGGGCTTGCCCCATTAGGTTAGAAAGGGATTCCATCCTGTGTGACGATTCTGCCCCTCCAGCCTTCCCTTTCAGTCTCACGCAGCAGCCTCCTTGCAAGGCTTCTTCAGCGGCACGGCTCTGTGGTCCCCAGTCAGGTGGCTCTGGCGGCGTCAAGGGGATGGCCGAACCGGTCATGACACTCTGTTCTATGGTCCCCTTCACCCAGTTCTCCTGCATCTGCTTCACCCCCTTTCATTCCGTTATCTAGGGATGAGCAAAAAAACTGTTGTGAATCAAACCGAGTTATAAACTAAACTGAGCCACAGCATGATAGACCAGATTAATTAAAACAGTTTATTAACTGAACCCGTTTTTATATTTAAAAACAGTTTAGTTAACTATTAATCAATCCAATTCAGTTAACTAGAATTAACCAAACCTAATATAACACTTTAAATTATACAATTTCACTTCCCGAATTAAAAACCCAATTTCTGCACCAGAAAAAGAATTAGGAACCCAATTTCACCATTGACAAACCCTTGTTAACCCCAAAACTTGCCAAGTTGCGATTGATGTGTGCAAGAACCCAAAACCAATGGAAGCCACACCCAACACTTGCAAAGTTGCGATTGACGACATCTGCAACAACCCCAAATCAGTCAAGGCCACACCCTCAAAACTTGCAAAGTTGCGATTGACGACATATGCAAGAATCCCAAATCAGTTGAAGCCACCTTCTGTGTTTTCTTTGATTCGAATCTAATCAACCTACTCATCCAGTAGCAGTAGCGAACACCGCTGAATGGTGTGTGGACGACTTGGACCCATTTAGGGTCTTCCTCGAGGAATATGGCGGTGACACCTGGGTTGAAGGTCGAGCTCGGGCTTTGCTGCAGTACACGGCGAGGGAGCACAGAGAAGGAGCTATTAGAGGTTCTTGATGTTTACCATCCATCCAAAATCACGCCACTTAATACCCACTCTTGGTAGTAGTAAATGCAAACTTGGGTAACATTTTCAGTTTTGGTTTGGTTATTAACCGGTTAACCAAATATATTTAGATTGGTTTAGTTTTTTTACAAAATGGTTGCAGTTTAGATTTACAAATTATTTAAACCAAATGATATTTCTAGTTTAGTTCAGTTTTTTCAAAAAAACCAAATTGAACCTAACCATGCCCACCCCTACTGTCATCCCAATGCAGCCATGGCTGCGGCAATTTGCTTATCTCCATCGTGTGACTCCATGGGTCAGAGTTTGTCTCTAACCTCACCCCAGCCATTCCAACCAACAGCCCTCCACCACCATCTTTCCCTTCATCTTCTCCCTCGATCTCTTCCTTCTTTGTGTCGTCCAACTCCTCCGACCCCACTTCTAACGCCATCTCCTTCTGTTGTTTCCCTCTTATCTCAGCTTGAGTCCCATTGACCTCCTTCATAGACCCTGTTGGTTCATCTCCTGCAATCTCCACTGCTTCTGGTTCCAAGATATATGGTTCCTCGTCCCCTTCAAACACTGGTAGTAGATATGGGCTAAACTCCGGCTTAAAATGCTGGATTAGTGCGATCTGGAATCTCAACCAAGTCGCCTTTGGATGGCGTTGATTCCACCACTGGAACCAATTGAGAGCTCGACCAGTAAGACCCTTCACTACCTCCGATAACCTCTTCTCCTCCGGTGTTCCCTTTGCATTAAAATACTGCACAACGTTTATCAGCCACCAATAAGCATCTTCTCCACCATCAAACACCGGAATCTCTATCTTTGGTGTTACCACAGCTCCTAGATCGGAGCTCTGATACCAATTTGATAGAAACTAGATCAGAAATGTGAAGAAACAGACTGGAATATTTTACTGAACTTCCTCTCCTGATGCTGATATCAGTATGATAACAGGCTCAGTGGGTGCTGTTTACAGAATTGAAATGAAAATACAAAGGGAAAGAAATACAAGATAGCCCAAGCTTTCGAGGAGCTTGGTCTCTCCCACCCCAAAATCCTTACTCGATGTCTGCCTACCCTACTGTCTTCTCTCCCACCCCAAAATCGTTACTCGATGTCTGCCTACCCTTCTGTCTTCTCTCCTCTCTTCTTATTCTACTCCCACTACCCATTCTGCTCACTGTCCCCACCTGCCACATAAGCAGGTTGTTACAAAACAAACCCACAATATGCTGATCACATGCCTTTCCCACATGCCCACACGTGCCCCCAATTCTCTGCTGCCATTCCCTTTTCCCTTACTGTATATCCTAGTTATGGGAGGGTACCTATCATATTCTGACTTATTTTCATTTTCTAATTATAATTGCCACATACCTTATAGTACCTATAGCAGAGAAAATTTTGTTTTACTTTATCTTTATGACACCATGGCATTGTTGTGTTTTCTGAAGCTGAAACAGAAAGTACAATATTTTCTGTTATGTGATTTGCATGTTTCTTAAACTTCTCATGGTTGGACATGGGTCCCATATATCTTCACCACTTTTGTCTGTGAAATGCGTTAATTTTTAAAGCAGTTTTGAATTCATAAACTCTCTAAATTACTTTTGTTTCAAGTTTCAACTGCTCTGGCATTGAAATGCATGTAGTATCTGTTAATTGCCAGAATTGTGGCCTGAACCTCGACGTTCTTGTTCTATGCATCTTTTCCATCTCCCCTAACTTGTACTTTTCACATCTTTTTAAGCTTTATTCGACTGAAAGTTGCTAATGTTAAATGTTTTCACCTCATGTAATTGTGAACCTTGCACTCAGGGGGCTGTTGGATTGGCAATATGGGTTCCCTCAGTGACAAGCCCAGTGAAGGAGAGTGACAAACCTGTTACAAAAAACTCAGCAAGAGGATATTCTTCAATTTCACATGCTGAAGATAATGATGAAGGTAACTGGAGACAAGCCAATGATGGGGATGGTTTAGAACTCTGTGTTGTTGAAAATGCTGCTGATCTTGAAGCAATTGATGAGGAACTGCTTCTGGAAAATCTTAAGGTTGAGAAAAACTTTTCTGTATTTCTTTCTGATTATTGACACCATCCCTCTTTTGTTCTTAACTCTGCAGCAGGATGTTGACTTCTGATCTTGTTTGTGATCTGTTAACTTTGTAACCATCATTAACGTCATTATTCCTGTTGTCAGGTTTCTCAGGCCATGTCAAAAAACTATCTGAAGGTTTCACCAGGCGTAACCCTGAAAGATGCAACCAAATGCATGCATGACAACCAGCAGAATTGTGTGCTGGTGCTTGATGAAGAAGATGTTCTAGAAGGAATATTGACATATGGTGACATTAAAAGGTGTCTGTCCAAGAAGTCTAATGATACTTCTAAGACTGATTCAGAGCTTCTGGATGTATGTAGAAAGCACCCCTACTCTATATATATTCAAGAATCGTGTGTCTGTTTGCTAATTGCTTCAGAAACAGTTGTGTTCTAAAATTCATGAGAAAATGGAAAATGAAAAAAGCGTTGACTGGAACTGTTTTCTGAATAATTTTCAACCACAAACTTGACTGAATCTAGTTGTTTTAAGATTTTGCTTTAGCAGGAATAGAATTGCTACAATCTATTTTTTTTTAAAGTAGTCATTATAATGCTTCGAAGAACGGATTTTAAATGCAGTGTTGAGCAAATGCATTACTGAACTTCATGCCTGGATCTTTCAACTATACTACGAAGATATAATTGTCATGATTTATTGATGAAAATCTTATTTATACCGTCTATACTCCCTTGTTGCGAGTCTCCTGTAATGATAATCCAAATTGAATATTTGGTAGGAAAACACAACCCTTGTTTCCTCTGTTTGTACTCGAGGAATGAGCTACCGTGGACGAGAGCGTGGACTTTTAACCTGTTCTCCAAATACTAGTTTGGCTATGGCAAAAGAGTTAATGGAGGCCAAGGGCATTAAGCAGTTACCTGTGGTTAAACAAGGTGGAGATCGTGGTAGAGAGAGGAAGCGAAGAATTGTTGCTCTTCTTCATTACGACTCACTATGGCACTGTCTCAGGTTTTTCTTAATGGCCAATACTTTTGATTTATACTAAAATATCTGCTTCCGTATCCAACAGTGAGTCTGGGTTTCTCTTTTCAGCTTATAAAATACTTGTAGCTATGTCCTTTGTTTCTTTACTGTTCTCTCAGTGATTAATTTTCATGTTTTCTGCAAACTAGACGTCGTAATTAGAAAGTTCAAATTAGTTGGGCATATTGGAGTGCTGCATATTTCTGTATCTGTCAAGACTGACTTAAGTTTTGGATTTGATTTTATTATTTTTGTTTTCTCAAATGTCAATATCTACTCATCCAACTTTTTTCCTCTGATAATCTTTGGTACATATGAACCTAAATGACTCCCTCGACCCCCAGCCCTCCAAACTTTTTCTCCCTTTCTACCTGGTATGTAATTCACTCTTCTAGAATTCTTGAGCATTTGACCAAGTTGAGATGTGAATGGTTTACCTTTTTGTATCTCCTTTCCTGGGATAGATAAGAAATAGATCTTTCAAGGTTTTATACCCTTTTCTTCCTTGCCACTAATTGTTAATAGCATTACAATAAAGTAAATTGCAATTTCATGTATTTCCAAGCCATGTGTGCATGTGATTATGCATAGGAACATATTTAACTGCCCAAGTATTATGACGTATATAGCCTTCTTTCCATTTTGTCTCTGCAAGTTGGATGAAGTAAAGATACCCTTCTCAGGTCATACTGGCCTTCTAATTTTTCATCTCATCATTTACTGTCTATGAATAATTTATATGAACTTTTGTCACCAAGTTATTCTCATTTTGTTTCATATTACTTTGTTTTGGTTGATGTATATGTATATGTGCAGGAAAGAGATTAACCAACGGAAGACAGCCTATCAAAATAGGATAGAAAACAATGTGGATGAGATAACTGCAAATGGACATTAACTCTGGTGTCAAGCTTTTTGGTTGCCCTTATGGAAGAAATAGTAAGTGAGGCTGTAGCAACAAGCTACTTGGGTGCCCTTACGAAAGCAAAATTAAAAGTGAGACCGTGCCAGTTCATCTATATTTTGGTACCTCAAAGGTGATTATTTGATAAGGAAGTAAATATGTTCTACCCTCAAGTTAAGATCAACAATTCTAAATGACAGCAAGAGATTCTTTTTGTATAATTTAGCACACTGCCGTTTGTAAAGTAACTCTATAAGAAGCAAATTATTACTGAATACAATGGGAAATAGAAACTGAGTTTAAATCCAGAAAATTTGATTAAGCTTAATGATTACCATGTGCCTCTTGGTTCCTTTTTTGTTAATTTATTCTTCCCACTCCATCATCTCATTTTTTTCTGCTCTTTTCGCGTCTTTCCTTTCTTGTTTGGTTTGAGTTTTCACTTTGCACCAGTTATCCAGGTAATAACTTCGGTTGGTGTCAGGAAGGGTGGAAATAGAGTGAAATGAAAAATGTGAAGGGAGAATTATTGGCAAGTGTTGCAGTAGACAGACTATTTTATTTTGTCTTTAACAGATTACCACTCAAGCTATGGCAAAGTATTATTATGTTGCAAAGTTTGCTTTATTTCATTGAAAAAAATTGAGAAGCAAAAAGAGTAAATGCTGTGTTTATTTTGTTTTTTTTAAAAGCAGTTGTTAAAAGAAAAATATTTGAAAAAAACGATAAGTCACATCAAGCATCAAATTGAAATACCGTTATGTACTTTATTAATTTTCAAATGAAATGAGAAAAAAATGCCAGAGATGAAAAACATGATAGAAAATGATTTTCATCATCCACTTCATATAAGTAAAATGAGCAATGAATAAAATATGTTACCATGATGCTTAAAAAAATTGTTGCATTCATAGTAATTATATTCTTTTTATATGAAAAGGTTATCATAATTTAAATTTGTAATTTATACTTATAATTAAATATTTATCTACTCTAATCACGGTGGACAAATGGTAATTATTATCATATTCTTATTTACAATATATATAAACTGAACATAAGGGTCAGTTAGTCATGTATCTGGATTTGAAGTTTTGAGATGAAAAACGTCACATGAAAGGAAACAAATGACGTCTATAATTTTGTCTTACCTATTGGCTATTATATTTTCAACAACTATGATTGTTTATTGTTGGAAGGTGAAGGGTGTACCTTGGATTGGATATTCAGATCCCAACTTGAATCTCGTTCTTTACTTTAGTTTTTGAATTCAACCAAATCTCGCGGATGTAGAGCAGCTACTAGAATCACCCACCATATTCACATCCCAAGTCTCTGAGGCTTAGAGATGATGCTTGAGAGAGAACCAAAATCTCTAGAGAGGTTTATATATTTATGTGTTCTATCACATCTATTATATGAGGTTTTCTAATCTTTATAATGTATTTAGAAGGGTAGAGTGAGAGTTGTGTCTTACAAGATTTCTCACTTATAGAGCCCCAACCAACTAATGAGTGATATTAGTAGTAATAAAATAGGATTCATCCTTAAATAGTTAATAGGAATTTAAATAGAACTAATCTACCTTAATTATCACTTTAATTAACAAAACAAATATTATAGTTTATCTTAGATAATTAATTAATGGACTAATCAATGGTTATAAACAATACAATTTATCATCTAAAGTGCACCCTTTGAGAGCTAAATCCTATTTTATGTTAATTTCTTATGTTGTATGCCATGTGAACGTATACTATGGTCATTATGTAGTAGTTTAGTTTTCATTTACTTTTGTTGTTGTAAAATGATCATATAAGATAAATTTACGTGACATGCAATATAGGATAATTAACTTATATTAATTAATTATCTAGATGAATTATTAAATATGTTCTAATAATTAAAGTCATAATTAAGTAGTTGAATTTAAAATCGATTAATTTTATTTGAATTTCTATTAATTATTTAAGGGTCTATAACTGAGAAGTCTTGTAAGACATAACTCTCACTCTCCACATTAGAATATCTTTCACAATAGATGCGATACACAAGTGCATAGACATCTCTCCCATTGCGAGATCAATTGGATTTGTAAGACAAGCCAACAACAATTGCCCTTCACCTTCCGCATTTATCGTTGAACATACCAAAATTCGTTGTTTGTTTTTTTTTTCTTATGTAACATGTCTCCATCACCTATACTCTTAAGTGGGATTACATCATTCTATTTGCTTGAAGCACCTTTACTAGCATATTTCAAGAAGAGGTTCTCTTGATGGTGAAAACCTTATATTATAATAATATTATCATATTTTTCTATGTATAAAAACTTATATAGATAATCAAATTCAAACTCTTATTATTAAGGGACTTTTAGATGAAGGAAATAAGGCAAGAAGATAGTAATTGAAATAATCATGATGTGAATGATAGAGAAACAGCAACACACCTTGTGCAAGTGATGGAGGATAAGAGTGAGACATATGAGTGTGAAAAGTGTGAAACTAAGTTGTCACAAAATTATGGTTCCCTTTTTGAGACAATTGGTGTGTTAAAAAAGTTATGTCCTCTTAGGAATTAAGACAAAAGTGAGAGAATGCTAGGGAAAGTAACAAGGATACTAGGATATGGGAGAGAAATTGGTTGAAGTTGGAGTCTATTAGGGTTTCTAGAATCCCTCAAGATGGTGTTTAGATATTTCGCTCTAGTATCAATAGCATTTTTGGAAGTGTTATAATGAATGAGGAGGGTTTTATAAAGATTAAGGAGCAAGTGATAGAAGCAAGAGGACATGTGGTAACAAGCTCAGAAATTTCTAAGTAGAGTATGATTAATCCGCTATTAGTTTTGGGACCACCAATGCCATGTTGGAGTAACATAATTAGGAAGGAATGGCAAGGCGACTATGTGTGTATAGAATTTAGAGGGAAAGTAGAATTATATTCGATATTGAAATGTTACAATGTGTGGTAATATATACACTTGATACAAAAACTTGAATTTGAATTAAATAATTTACTAGAAAATAAGATAGGAACAAGAGTAGAGTTATGCTATGGTGTTGACTCTATCAACACTCCAACACGCCCCCACAAGACGGTAGAGGGATCAACGACACCAATCTTGGATATTAGAAAGCTGTGTCTTGAGCTAGAGAGTGACTTTGTCAGAAGGTCAGCAAGTTAGTGGCTTGATGGCACATGTGAAACTTGTAAGTTCTTGGCAGCAACAAGATCTCGCACAAAGTGATATTCAATTGCGAGATGTTTCATACGAGAATGGAAGAGAGGATTGGCACACAGGTATATAGCGCCAATGTTGTTAGAGAATTGTTGGGGGTTGCAGAGGACCAATGCCAAGTTTAGTGAGAATTTGTTGCAACCAAAGGAGCTCAGTAGTGGTGGAGACAATGGTTCTGTACTAAGCTTCAGTAGATGATTTGGCGATAGTTTTTTGTTTATGGCATGCCCAAGAAATGGGATTCTGACCAAGATAGACTATGTAGGTAATAGTAGACTTACAGTTAGTAGTATCATCAACCCAATTTGCACCACCATAGGCTGTTAACTGAAGAGAGGGTTTCTATACTAGATGCAGCCCATGAGATATGGTAGCCTTCCAATACCACAACACATGCTTCAGTGCTTGTATATGAAGATTTGTTAGAGCCTACATGTACTGAGAGAGCTTATTAACAAGGAAGGCAATATTAGGTCGTGTTATGCTTAAGTACTAGAGAGACCCAACCAGTTGGCAGTATGGGTGACATCACATGTGGAGGCATTTGACGCAGAGTCAAAAGAGCACGATGTAGAAATGGAGGGGTCACCAGTTCAGCAAACTACATGTTGACTTTTTGTAGAAGATCATGAATGTTGTGGTGCTGAGTGCGAAAAAGCCCACATGCAGTTGGAAGTATTTCAATACCTAGAAAGTGAGTGGGACTGCTGACATCTTTGAGAGAAAATTTGTTAGCAAGAGAGGATTGAAATTTCTTTAGAAAGACATTTTTGTTCCTTGTTAAAAGCAAATCATCAACATACATAAAAAAATGAGCAGTAAAGGAATCTGAACTATTATAGATAAAAGGAAATGATTCAGATTAGGAGTTTGTGAACCTATAATAGACAAAGAAGTCACATAAGGCATGATACCATGCCTATGGTGCTTGTCGTAAAGAGCCTTGTTGAGTTTGTAGACATAGGAAGGCATGGTTGGATGAATGAAACCTTCTAGTTGGGACATGTAGACATAATCAAAGATGCTGTCATGGAGGAAGGCATTGTTCACATCCATTTGGCTCAAAGGCCAGCCTTTAGACAAAGCAATGCATAGCACAAGTTAATCGTCTGAGGTTTGACAACTAGCCAAATGTATCCTTGAAGTCGACCCCTGGGCGTTGATGAAAGCCCTTAGCCATAAGCCACAAGCCACACCTGTATCTAACAATGGAGCCATTAGGATCACGCTTAAGATGGAACACCCACTTGTTGCCAATGACATTATATTCATGCTTGGGAGGAATAAGAGTCCATATGGCATTATTCATCAATGCTGTGAATTCTTCAGATATGTCATTCTTCCACTCCGGGTGCTTGAGAGCTTGTGAAACACAAGAGGACTCCATCTATACAAGTAAGGGATATTAGTCACTTGGAATAGGCATTTGGGTTTGTGGATTCCAAGCTTTCCATAAGTCACCATAGGATGAGTGTTGTAGAGGGTAGGCACCGCAGCATCATTGGATGAAGACAACATGTTGACAAGTAAGGGAAGAAGAGGAGACAGCTTGTACGTTTCTAGTAAGGAGGACTCATTAGAAATGAGATTGAAAACAGAAATTGGAGCAAGGGAAATGATGAAAGGTGGGATCGGTGGAGAAGATGACAATTAAAGACTTGAATTTGAATTAGAATTGAGATAAGAATCCAAAAGTGGAGCAGGAGACATAACTGAAGGTGGGACTGGTGAATTGAGACGAAGAATTGAATTTGAATGTGTGGTTGAGACCGGTGAGATGCTGACACATGAGGAATTGAATTTGAAACAATGGGTTGGTGTGATGGGTTGGTTGATACAAGAGAATATGAATTTGAAGAATGGGATAAGGTGAATACATGATTAGGAGAGAAAGTGGGCGTTGGCATATCAAAATGGGAAGATGACAAATTTAAATGAGACACAAGATGAGTAGAGAAGCAAAGGGAAGAAGAATATGGGAAAGATGCATTCATGTAAGAAACCGAAGCAGGAGAAAATCTAGAAGAAAAAGGAAGAATATTCTCCACAAACTGAACATGTCGTGACACATGCAATTGGCCTGTCTTTGGATTGTAGCATTAATAGGCACTAATAGGACTATAACTAACAAAAATACAAGGTTGAGACCTAGGCTCCAATTTGTTATTGATATAAGGACGAATCCAAGGAAAACAAAGGCAACCAAATATTTTTAATTTATTATAATTAGGAACATAATTAAATAACACTTGAAAGGGAGATTGTACATTTAACACTGGAGTGGGCAACTGATTGATTAGATAAGCAGCAGTTTGTAAAGCATGACTCCAAAAGGAAAGAGGGAGAGACACATGATTGAGAAGACGTGCTGTTTTAATATGATACCTTTGTTTCCTTTGAGAGAGGCTATTATGCTTAGAAGTATATGGTGGAGTGGTTCAGTGCAAAATACCTTGAGATTGTAAAAATGAGCGTAATTCAATGAATTCACCACCATTATTTGTGTACAATGTTTTGATTTTAGTATTGAACTAATTTTCATCTAAGGACTTAAAAATTGAGAAAATAGCAGAAACATTGGACTTTAATTTAAGAGGATATAACTAGACATATTTTGAGAACTCATCAATAAAGATCACATAATAAGAGAAACTATCAATTGAATTCAAAGGGACAAGACCCTAAGCATCAAAGTACACAATTTGTAGT
The DNA here is from genome assembly GCA_019955255.1 of Castanospermum australe. NCBI lineage: Eukaryota > Viridiplantae > Streptophyta > Magnoliopsida > Fabales > Fabaceae > Castanospermum > Castanospermum australe. Next base: position 50,609 of record NSJW01000569.1, on the reverse strand, counting down.
GGATGAGCACTTATTAAACCAGACTTAGAAAATGGAAGTTTATGACTCTTGTTGGACAAACAGGCACAACAATCTTTATTGGAGGAAGAGGAAGGTAAATTGTAAGTCTTCATGACATAATCCAGAGTACGATTGGTAGGATGACCGAGACAGTGACACCAAACTTTAAAGGATGGCAGAGACTGAACATGAGCAACAGTAGGGGAAGAGGAAGACGAGGAAAGTTTGTACATATTGTCTATATTTAGGCTGCATAGCAGTGTCACCCTCGTGCTCAGTACCTTCACCTCAAAATGCCATGAAAAAAAAAATTAATAGAGACATCATTAGTTTGGCATAATTAAGAGGCGAAAAGTAAATTATGAGTGACATTTGGAACACATAAAACATTTGAAAGGTGAAAAGGGTGGGAATTAGTGGGAATGGAGGTGGAACCAGAGCAAGTGATGGGAAGACCCATACCATTTGCTACCAGTAGCTGATTTGTGCCAGAGTAGTCTTCTTTGATTGACAAGGTGTTGAAGTCATTAGTAATATGGTGGGAAGCACCTAAGTCAAGAAGCCATCATATATGCTAGTAAAGCAAAGGGACTTCTGATACCATATAGAATTTAGAGGGAAAGTAGAATTATATTCAATATTCAAATGTTACATAGTGTGGTAATATATGCACTTGATATAGAAACTTGAATTTGAACTAAAGAATTTGTTACTAGAAAATAAGAGAGGAATAGGAGTAGAGTTGTGCTATGGTGTTGACTCTGTCTACACTTCAACAGTGTGAATGGGTATTAAGTAAGGGAGGAAGGAACGTGCAGCTTATGGAAGAAATGAGGTATGTTTCTCTCACTAGACCCTTCCTTTGAGTTTTTCTCCCTAACGACTTTTCCTCTGGTCTTTTTCCAATCATTGTAGCCATTAGTTCAGTAGTATATAAGCTTTTAGTTCCTCCTCAAACCAAAATACATCATTTGTTTCATGTGTCTATGCTTACAAAAATTTATTGGGATCCCAGCCACCAAGTTATCTCCTACCCTTGTTAATGTCAAAACAAGGACCTATGTTGCAACTTGTAGCTATTATGGACACTGGAGTTATTAACCAAACGAGAAAGTGGCAGCCTCAAGTATTGCTATAGTAGGAAGGTCTTCAACCAACTAATAATACATGGGAAGACTTATATGAATTCATGTCATAGTACCCAAATATTGACCTTGAGGACAAAGTCATTCTCAATGGGGAGGGTTATGTTATAAAGATATGGAGGAGCAAGTGATAGAAGCAAGAGAACACGTGGTAACAAGCTATGAAATTGATTAGGAGAGCACGATTAATCCACAAATTAGTATTGGGACCACTAGTGCCACATAGGAGTAACAAAATTAGGAAGGAAATAAAGTGGCTACACTTCCTGCTGTCGGGAAAAAGGAACGTGAAGGGTATCAAAGAAATAATGTGTGCTTCTCTCTCTGGACTTCTCCTTTAAGTTCTTCTTCTCCCTAACAACTTCTCTAGAACTTTCATTTCAATTGCTTTCACCAGGTGATTGTCAGTTATCTACTATTATATTTTTATTTCTTTGTGATTTCTTTGGATTTTAATAGTATTGTACTGAGTTGTTGAGCTCAAATTTTAGCTTCTTCTTAAATGAAATACAATTGAATTTCATCATACTTTAGTCCATTCCATAGGGGTATTTATATTGGAAATGGTTGTGTTCCTTTTGAAGTCTCTCATCTATATTAGGTCAAGAATGAGAACTTGTTATTTTTAGGGGGTAAAGCGCAAAATAGGAAGTAAAGGGGGGATGGGAGCCACAACAAAAAAGATAAAAGGGGAGAGCTCATACGAGATTATGAAGAAAAAGAAGGATTTAGATGTCTTAGAATTTAACTACATCACCAGTTAGACAAAAAAAAAATACAAGCAATGAATTTCATAATTTTTGAAATTGACTCTCTCTCTGTATTTTTAATTATATTTGCAAAGATTCTTATCCAAAAAAGAGAGCAAAGGAGGAAGTTTGAATTTTCCTAAAGAAGAGAAGAGGTAGTGGTTATTATGTAGATAGAGCTTCTAAGCTCTTCCGTACAAGAGCTAATTAGGCAAAACTAGCACCCTCCCTTGGCTTGATCTACCACAACCATTCTTATCTCCCTCAATTCACTACTTTCATAACACTCAAGGTTTTAAATTGTGGACTGCATCACTTGATGCAATCGCAACATGACCACTATGACTGCAACACATCACAATTGTGTCCCGCATCGGCCCGCATCAGATTGCAATGCGACCACAACTGCAATGCAACCACTATTTAAAATCTACACACTACTCATTGGAAAATTAACCAAATTCCAATTCCTCTCATTTATTCCCATTGAAATACCATCTCATTATCACTTATCACCGTAGAGAAACCTGGCCATTGAAACCACTAAACTCAACTCCATTTCCATTTCCATTTCCCTTTATTGTCACTATCACATAACAGCCACTGTGACCTTAAAATCACACAAACACATAAGCATCACACCTATGATCTGTTAGCCATTCAATTTTCTCGATTCCTCAAATGAGCTGCCCATGGAGCAAATCTGATCCTAGATCTGCAAGTGATAGTGCTAGACCTGAAACTTATTTACACTCTTCCTATGCTGTTTGTTGCGGTGGAAAGTATATACACAAAGCTTTTGATATGGAAAATTTCATTAGTTAATTTTCGTGCTTGAGGGAATAGCACATGCTCAAAGTGAACTCAAATCCTTGACTTGTGGACTTTTGGCTTCCACCATAATCGATCATGATAAAAGTTGTTGCACCATTGTTCTCTTGCAATTTATTTAAGACTTCCACATGGATAGAACAAGCAAGGATTGCTCAAAATCTTGAGACAATCTTGCTCGGAATCCATGGTACTTTGATTCATTGTCACAAGTGGCACCTCTTATGAAAAACTTGCTGCACTGTGCATTTGATTTTTCATGTGTTTTTCTTTGTCTTTATAAATATTCTTTTGATCATGCTCGTGGACTTTCGTAGTTTATTTGTTTCTTTACTTTGATATTGAGCATATATAGTAATCTGAATGAGGTTTAACCACTGAGGCACCCAACTTGAAATAGAATGTAGCATGACTCACTTTTTGAAATGGAGTTACTCGACCAGGCTCATTTGATGTTTCTTTTCATTTGATTCAATTTAGAAATCAATTGCTGTACTATTTGATCGAGAAATTATTTGTATATATTGTTCACATTCACTTGATAACTCGAATATATGGATCATTTCTTTTGTTTGATATTGACCACAAGATCGACAAGTTATATAGTTTTAAAATCTTGAAATATATCTAAGTTTATTGTCATAGTAAAACTGTGATATTTAATTTATTGTTAATATAAACCTTTTTTACATTACCATCAAATTATGCTTTGTCACATTAGTTGTTATTGAACTCAAATCTTTTGTTCCCTCTTTCTATCTGTCAACTAAAAACTAGGGGTGTTTGAGGTTTAAATTGATTTTATTTTGAGAAAAAAAGTTATTCAATCAAAGTAATTGATTTTCTTATATTGAAAACTAATTAATTTTATTCTAAATGAAGAACCAAACCAAATCAATATGTTTGTTTGAGTTCAATTTGGTCCAACTGTTTATGAAGAAGCACTTTTTTTTTTCAAATAATTCACATCAAATTTTACTTTATGTTTTGTTACTTTTCATAACTCAATTAACATAAAATTAAACTAAAAATTTTAATAGAAATATAATCAAATATATTTTAACAACAAATTAACTTAAATATTTTCATACAAATAGCAATAAATAAAAATTTAATTATTTATAAATATATAAACTATAAAAATATATATGTAAATATGAACTCAGTTTGATTTTAAAAGTAAAATAAAAAACCAAACCAAATTGATTGATTTTTATAAAGAGAGCAAAATAACACCAATTAATTTTGGTTTTGTTTGAATTTTATTTGATTTTCATTTTTTCGGTTTAAATCAATTTAGTTTAATTTTGAATACCCTTACTAAAAAGAATACTACCAAGTGTAATTTTTTTTTTCTTAATTGTCAATATTTTATTAGAGGGACAAGTACAGGCAATTTGAATCCATTGTTATTATAATTAGACTCTTCATAATGTGAAAATACATAATTTAATGATAGCTTAAAAAAAAGTACTCCACTAAAATTAAATTAAATCTAACAGAATTTGTCTCTATTTAGTTACCAGTCCCAATTAATTTCTCTGTCAAACTCAAATTCAAGTGCAATGAAATGTCAATTATTTACAGCTTAGTCCACGCAAGAATTCCTCACGTAGTTCACAAATCATATGCTATCTGCACGCCGTATACTTGAATGCAATGAAACGGTAGAATAACTACATATATCTTTGACATCTGATGAAGAATGTCACTCATTACAATGAAAGACTAATCAAAAGCCAACCTATGTATGCCTGCGCATATACATATACATATGTATATTATAGAAATGTAAACATTAGTTTTCTTCAAAGAATAAGGGAAGACAGTTTTACCTATGAGGTCCAAAGGGCATGCGACTCATAATTTCTTGATATGGTGATGAGCCACTAGGCAGGTTAAGCCCGTGTTCTGGGATAGGCTCCACATTTGGTTCTCCCTTCGGCAACACGAACCCCATTTCATTTCCCAGACGTTGTTGTGCCAAGAATGGATGAACCGGCATGATAGGAAGCTTTGCTTGTGCGGGGCCAAATCCTGACATTGCCAGATTGGACAAGATAGGTTGGTTCATACCAAAGGAGAAGCCATGGACAGGCCCTAGCTGCTGCCTCCCAGGTAGGTTGAATGAGCCCAGGGCAGGCCTCTCCAGCCTTCCAATGCCATTGTGAACTTGTGATGGTTCAGGTCTATGAACATGGGTTTGAATAACAGCAGAAGCTTGTGCAGGAACAGTGCTTGAAGCGGTAGCATTGACGTGACTGCTGGTGCGGGCAGCAGGAACATCGTGATTGTGCTTTCCCTCATATGTAGTGATCACAGATTTAAGGTCATGTGATGCTCTCTCAACATGCTTCCTTACTGTGCAGCCTGCATTGGTGCACTTGTAGTAACTCCTGCAGCAGAACAGCAGAAAGCCATCCCAAATTCAGGTTTGCAAAACAAGTATATTTCTCTAGCTTCTGTGTATGCACAGATGCACATGCACATGTGTGAAAAGAAAGGGGGATGACAGAACAACAGAATAGATAAAAGGAGAATGACCACCTTGGGTTGGGATTTCCTTTAACAACTTTTTGCCCATATTTCCGCCACCGATACCCATCATCAAGGATATCTACTTCGCTGGTAGTCTGCACAACAACTCTAGGCTCACGAATAGCTCTAGTAGCACCACCCAACTCTGTTGCATAAGATTCCAGTTTCCTGAGAAAATATATTGCTGACTTCAATATCTTACACAAATATTATTTTTCAAAAAAAAAAAAAAAAAGCAATGACAAGTACCTTCTTTTAGACTCTGATTCATCTCCTTCCCCATCATAACCTAATGATACACTACCATGAGTGCCTCGATCATCTTCATCTTCATCATTGGAAAAAGTAGATGAGGCATCCACTGCATCTACTGAATCAAAGTGAGTACCATTCTGAGTTTGTAAATTGGTGGACTGGTTGCAGTATTCAGGGCCTACAGATGCTGATGATGTCACTTCAAGGTTGTCTTGCTTACAATTAGCAGCTCCAGCTATATTTCCCTTTCGTACATTTGCCCATCCCAGGTCACCATCACCACCACTCTGTGGTTCAACATGTTCAGGATTGTCCACTTGCATGTCAGTATGAGGGTTAATTGACCCTATGCCAGATCGGCGATTTGGAGGAGGTTTGGGATGGTTGTGAGCTCCCTTATAGATGATCTCTGTTATGTGGCCCTCGTGAGATCGTTCTACTTTCTTCTTAACCTGACAATTAGGATGTGTACACTTGTAGTAACTTCGTGGGTACTCGCTACCCTTAACTTGCTTTTGCCCGTACTTTCTCCAGTTATATCCATCTTCAGATGTTGCACCACCAACACCAGCAGCCATTGAGTCTCCATTCCCTCTTTGATCTCCCTCTTCATCTGCAAGCTCTTCAAGTGGTATAGAATGTTCGATGCTGCCACCAACAGTATCAAAAGCCCTTTGATCAGCTGACACAAATTTAATTTCATTATCTTTTTGAGGAGGTGACTCAATAAAGTCTGCTTGAAGGTGGAGGCCACTTTTATTCTCAGTTTGTGCTTTGATTGCATCAACACTTTGAGATTGAAAAGAATTTTCTGACTGAACTGAGACCTCAATACCAGGAAGGGATCGTTGAGAAAGTGTAGTTGGATTTATCTGCAAACAGAAGGCAGATATAAATGATCAAAAAGAAGGTACAGATCTACATATCATTTGCCTTGACATAGCTATCAACTCACTTCAAATCCCATACAATGTGCATCAGAAGATATCTAAACTTGATTCATAAAAAGCATTAGTGCATTAACACTTGATGACTGCATGCAAGTAATTTTTCCTAAAAGAAAGTATCCGAATCACCAGCGGTAAAAAATGATTTTCAAAATGTACTTACTTTTCTTGCAGCACCATGATAAAAAGAGGAGCCTAAATCTGTTGCAGGCTTGAAGGCAAAGGATGATGTGTAGATATCATCAAAGCCATTATCTTTACAGTTTTCAGGAGCATCAGATGATAATTCTGAGCACCGGATGTTGCCATTTGAGATGAATTGAAACTTTCCAGTTGTTGGAGATGGCTGTGCCTGCAATTAGACAGATTCATAACTCAGCAGGGTCAGAGCAATTTCAAAGGCACCAGATTTCAGCTTCCTACAACAGCTGATTGACCACTATTGGTACCTCTGGCAAAAACTAAAAGGAAAAGTGATAACTGAGAACTCTGAAAGAATCATTTGACACTATGTATAAAGAGTATAAAAGGTGCCTCATTGCAAGGCATACAAAAATGCATGAATCTAAGTGGCTTATAGCTTCCAAGTTAGACAATTTGAGTAGTACTACCAGATAAACATCAACTCAAATTTGAAGCACAGATGCATACCAAGAGGACAGGCTCCTACCAGTTCTTTCAAAATTAAAGTACACATATATGAGTTAGATATAATTAATATTCTATGTACAAATGCACCCCTACTGTTACAAAATATATATTGAAAAATAGAGACCCAAAATGGATGTGACATTTTTGGAACCTATTCTAGAGGATAGTTCGAAACTATGATACCAGAAAAGATCTATTCATGTCACACATATTGACTAAACAGCATGGCTCTAATGAAATTTTGAGGAGTTTACTTAAATGCAACAAAACAAAAAAAGAAAAATGAAACATAAGGAAAAAGTACAAGCAAGAAAGTTCCAGACTTGAGGAAATCAATCAAAGTCTCAGAAAAACTTGAGATTACCTAATAAAACCCTTATTCAAAGTGAAGAAATAACCTCAAATGAATCCTCAGATAATCAAATTAAAAAATTAAAAAATTAATAAAAATTAAATATAAAGCCATGGATATTGTGGTCTATCTTATTAGACGTATGTATTGTGAGCAATAAGGAAGGTTTGTGCATTGTAGCAGCATGCTAACAGCTGCATCTAGGATCTATCCTATATCCCTTCCATTCTTTTTCTCCCTCTTCTTTCACTTTTTTTTTTGGGGGGGGAGGGCACAATTTCTCCACAACCAACACCATGCGGTTAAAGAGAATAAGTACCAAATTTGATAAAAGTAAATACATAAATAAACAAACCACAACAAAATTTCTTCTACTCAGTGTTTCAGACATGGAACTCACCAGTGAATTTGAAAGGAACACTGGAGAATCTAAAAGTGTAGTAGGACTGAGACCAGGTGGTATGGTCAGGTAAGGAGATTGAATGTCAGAATTAAGTGAAAGGTCAGTAGATCTAATGCTTTCTGTATTCAACCTTGGAGCATTAAACCCTGCTCTAGCAGCCATTCTTTCAACAAGACCTCCCCGTGAGCTCAACTTTTGCTTGGACAGGAAACTTGCGTCAGTCAATTGGCCACCAGAATCACCATCCTGTGCCCTATCTTTTATGTCGGCTTTCCCCATCACAACCGACTCGTGAGTTCCCAGAAAGAGATCCCCAGTTCTAGCATTTCCAGGAGTCTCTGAGATTGACCTTGTGACATTATCTTCACCTAGCATCCTACAGAAAAGGGTTCTCGGACTTGGACTAGGACTAGGGGGACCCCAATTGCCGGCAAGGGCAACATTATCATCAATCCCCGCCATGCAGACCTCTCTTTAGGAACAACACCTAAAGTGCAAGATCAAATGCCTGAAAGTTTTATGAATAATGCAAAAAAACAAACAAATCCAACTAATTCTCAAGAAATATAGAATGACATGCTAATCACCCTCAACTCCCCCCAATCAAAAACAGAAGAAAACAAAAAATAACATACGGTTAAATTTACAAACATTACAGAGCTGCAATTTGTTTAATCCGCTGCAGAGGAAACCAAAGCGCCAATACAAAGGCAACCTCAATAAAGCGGGAATATAAATCATAAGACAATGCTACATAGTTTGCAGGAGAAGAAGCATCTGATAAAGTCCCAGAATTATCAAAAAATAAATAAATAAATAAATCAAGGATATCATGCTTTTTAGATTCCTTACAACAAAGAAAACAAAAAAGTTAACATCGGACAAACCGAACAAAAATCCAACCGAATTCACGAAATGCAATGAACAACATTGGCTCGAAATCGTTGAGATAACCAAACAAATAGGGCAACAACAAAAATAAACAAAATGAAAATCGAACCAGAGAGAGAGGAAGAGGAGGACGAGGATCAATGAGCATACCTACAAGGTGATGAATTGTAGAGTTTACTGATACGATGTAGAGAATACAACAAGAAAGAACCGCAGAGGGAGTACGAGCACCGCCACCACCGCAACCCGAATCCGAACCAGAACCCGACCCAACCAGCTAATCGGGCTTGCTCCTTCTCTGGCTGGCTTCGGTTCTCTCTGTTAATTCCAGACGGTGAATGTGTTTGATTTGGGTGATCCCACCCTCTTACCTTGTTGTTCCTATCTATCACTTGTCCGGCTCTATGTGTCTCTTGAATATTTATCCCAAACGGAAATGATTGTGTTGTTGAAGGGAACAATAGTTACAAAAAGAGGACCCAATTTCATTATTTTTTAAAAAATTAATTATGGCATTATTAATAAATTATTAATATTATTGTTAAAGTAAAAGGAAGGAAGGACTTTGTGGGGAAGGTGGAGGAGAAAATCAGAAAAGAGAGATGATTGAGAAATGGTGGTGGACCTCAATAAATGGAATCTTTGACAGCCCCCCTTCCCCCTCCCATCTTTTTAATCTTGTCACTTTTATACACACACACCTTTCTTCGTTATAGTGTAAATTAAAAGTATTTTTTATAAAATTTAGTTTATTTAAATTATTTTATAATTTTAATTTTTTAAATTAAAAATAATAATAATATAATTTTTTTTATAAAATATGAATTCTAAAAATTAAATTATAATTTTCATATTTAGTTCATTTCATTTCCATTTGTTTTGTTTTGTTATGTTTTAAATTTTCATAAATAATAATGCCAGAAGTCTCTTATTCTTTTTTATTTTTAGTTTTGGTTTAAGTTATATTAGGATAGATTATTAGTTTGTTACAATTTTTTTAATTTAATAAATAAATTTAAAATGATGCTTAATTTTAGTGTTTCCTTCCACTCCCATTTCGGAGGATGGTGCCATTTTTTGTCACTTTCCAATCATAGCTGGCCTTGTAGTCATTAGTTGTGTGAAACGAGGAACCGTGTGTTAGGGGAGTTAATAATGAGATGTTTTTTTTTGGTAAACTGTTTTATTTTTTAATTAATTACACTTTAATTTTATTAAAGTTTATTTTAATTTTTCATTTAATTATTATTATTATAATGATACATTTAAGTCATTATATAACTTTCTTGTTGACATTGCAATATTTTCCTAACATGACAATGCCTTTTCCTACACTGATGTAAAACAAAATATGATGACATATCATTTTTTCTTTTCATTGATTTTGCTTTTGTAAAATGATATGAAATAATGCAACAATCTTAATAAAAGGAATATTACATCAAATTTTTTTTGTGAATTAAGAGTATTTTTTTTAATATGAAAATTTAATTGTATTAATTTAAAATTTACAAAGACAACAGGGTTACAAATAAAATGACGTAACAAACTAAATTTAAAATTTAAAAAAAAACTGAAAAACAGTAAAAGTGTAAATAAACTATTTACTTTTTAACTTTGGTTTTCTTCTTTGTGTTATGTGTAAAGCTGAGGTGAATGTCAAATTAAGGTGAAAGAAGAAAGCACAACAATAACAACATGCATGGTGGCCAACCACTTGGAACAGAGGAATGCAAGTGCAGCTTGTAACCATCCATTCTTATTCTTTTCCATCCAATTCACATCCCACACAGCTCGGCGTATCAGTTAGTTGTGGACCTTGTGGTTTTCCTCCTTTTCATATCACACACTTGCTAATTTTGGCTTTGCATCAAAACCAAAAAAAAGAAAAGAAAAAATGAAAAATAAAAAATGAAAAATGAACTTGCGCGTGCTTGACTTCTAATGTCATTTTTAGTCACTGTTCGGTAATGTTTGTTGGCGACAATTAAGGTTAATAAGAAACTTCTAGTTGCCATGTAAGATGTAACTCTTACCAACTGTTTTTAACATATGTCTCCTGTTCTAGAAAGTTTTACCACTGTGTGCACTAATCAGATCACAATATCTATATATAACAGAATAATTATTGATTTTAAATTTGATTTTCTGTATTAGGATACATTTCATTTTTTAATAAACACTCATTTTAGTCTTTCATACATTCTTTCTTTTCCAAATCAAAATTTATTTATAAATATTAAATTTTATTAATCTATCTGTTAGGATAAAAGTTTTCATAAGATAAATCAATATCGCAAGATTTCATAAAATTTTAAAATAAATTAGTACTTCATCGAAATATTTTATATTAATGTATAATATATTTTTCAAAATATAAGTAAATGTTAACTATTCACTTAAATACTTATGGATGTTCGATTTATTTTAACTTTGATATACATGATTATTTTAATAATATCATATGATTAAATAATTGAAGTAGTAAAGTTTGAACTCTGTAAAAAATTATTCAATAATGTAAGTATGGAAGACTTACTTCAAAAATAAGTCTTGGTATACTTACTTCATTAAATATTTTTTTTTTACTAAACATTAAATTTTATTAATTCAAACATTAAAATGAAAGTTTTCGTGAAGTAAATGAAGACATTTAGAATACAAAACTAGTTTTACTTTAATATATACCCATAAAATATCACTAATACGTGTTCTTAAATAATATTGAGTATGAGTTCTTACAACCTTTCATATATTTATTTTACTGGTTTATATGCAAGAGACATTTAGATCAGTTAAAATCCAATTATTAATTAATCAATACACTTTGTGTGAATTGTGATACAGACAAGCTCACGTAGTGAATATCCGGAGTTTTCAAAGACTAAAACCAAATAGGATTTGGATGTTCTTTTTGTTACATGACTATTTTATTAGAGAAAAATATATATAAGTTTTATTATAAAGATCTATTATATGAGTTGTAAAATCTGTTAATTATATTTAAAATATTTGTCTTTCTTTCTTTAATAGTATACTTTGTTGTTATTTAATAATAGGAAAAAATCTAAATGTAACTAATGTTGTTAAAATTGAACTGGACAGTGAATCAGTGAAACTTCTAATTCAAGTTTAACTGGTTCAGTCATTTAAACTGATTAATCAAACTAGATAATATAATAATATGAAATATATGAAAAAATTTATAAAATAATAAAAAATATTAAATTTTTTTAAAAAAAATTAATAATCAATTGGTTGAATCGATTAGATCAATTAATTTAAGTAATTTTGATCGGTTTTGATTAGTTCAAAGTGATATTATTATAAATTTAATTATAAAACTAAATTATAATTAATTACATATTCGATTCACAGTTGAACCGATCAAATCATATGACTTGATCTAGTTCTAACAACAGTAAATACAACCAAATATTGAACTCAACTCAGAACCATCCCACAACCAATGACTTTTCAGACTTGCTGCTGAGAAAGTGATAAGGTGGAGCATATGATATGCATATCCATGATTTTTTTTTTGGTGCAACGATATCCGTGAGTCTAGGAATGGAATTGTAGTCTAACCTTGGCAAAACAACAATAGAATAAGGACAAACAGAAGAACCTTTTCAGAGCACATATCAGGAAGAGAGGAAAGCTAATTAGCTTCCCCTAATATTTAATTCTATGTAAGCGGTTGGTTGTCTTTCTTGTTTTATTCTTTTTTCACCTCTTTTTAGACGATGGAATCTGTATCAAACGCGTAAATCATGTCATTAGAAGAGAGTTTGTGCCAAGTACCTATGCTTATCTCTTAATTAACTTTATTTTGCTTTATTTTGCCTTACAATTATATTTAATTTTTATTTAAAATTGTTTATCAAATTTGTTTCAACTATTAACACATATAAAAATGTTAATGAAACTTATCAACTTGATATTTTATGTGGGTAGAAATACACAATTATCAAGTTATATATATATATATATATATATATATATATATATATATATATATATATAGAGAGAGAGAGAGAGAGAGAGAGAGAGAAAAGTATACAAATTTCATAAATTTTGAGTCATTTACAAATAGTCTTTTGAACTTTAAAATTATCCTAATTAGTATCTAAATTATAATAATTACACAAATCAATCCTTCTATTCACTTTTCATCTATTCCAAATTAAAGAAAAAAATTTAAAATGAATTAAAGGTAGATGAAAGGGCTGATTTGTGTAATTGTTATAGTTTAGGTATTAATTTGGACGATTTTAAAGTTTAAAAAGTTATTTATAAATAACCTAAAGTTTAAGGGTCTGATGTTCTTTTCCTATACATATATATATATATATATATATATATATGGTTGAAATGAACTTAGTGAGTTTAAGAAAGATTCATAATAGTCAACTCTTAAATTATAAAGAAGAACATTGCTCTATTTTTAACTCAACTCAAATATTAGTTTCAAATCCTATATTTTGTTTAGATTTTTTTTAATTTTTTGATCAATATATTCTTATAGACATTGTTATGAGACTAATCTTTCAAACATGGTTATGACATGGTATTTGATTAGGAGACCCTCCTAACAAGTGCTTATTCTAAAGTTCGAATTTTGATCATCTTCTTAAAAACGTAATTCATTTATCACTACATTTAACTGTTATTGATTGTTATAGGTTGATTTATATCAATTTTTAGTAATCAATTTACGTTAAAAGCATAGAGTTGTTATTTAAGTGGACAAAAGCACCTCTACCTCGGTGGGGACTACAGATCTTCACTTTTAAATTATGTACTACAGATCTTCACTTTTAAATTATGTGTAATTCTTCTTTGAGGAGACATCGGAAAAGTTCTACTATATGTTGTAGGAATTACACATCTTTTTCTTTCCTTTTTTTTTTCCTTAGGATTTACACATCTGAATAAGCTTACTTAATTTTCTAATAAATGTTGTAAGATTCAGAAGAAAATAAAAATTATCATCTAAAGATGGTAATTGATGGCACAAACTTGATTGAATTTTATCTCCTTAGTAATGCCAACTTTTGAGTGAGTATATTCCTCTTCGCTCCTATATATATATGATTTTGAGTATGTTTTTTATTGGCTTAGCCGCCACTAATATGAGTGTGAATATGAATTAAGAAGATCCCAATTTTTATCAAAATATCTCAGGCTGACTACTAGGGTTAAGCATCAAAGTCATCAATTCTATGCAAATTTTAGTCATTTCTAGAAATATGACTGAGTTATACATATACTATAATGTGAGGGAGATAAATCCTTAATTAGGTGTGAACTAATTTGGCTTCTCTTCTATTTATTTTGACAATGTTAATTAAATATCATTATTCTCTAATTTTTTTTTTGTACAAAAAAAAGTTTAGCAGGAGGAAGTTAGCTTATTTCAAGATTAAGGCATGTTACAAGTCTTAGTGATGATTTATAATAGTATTTGCAGATTGTCTACCAAAGATTCCAATAGAATCTAAGACCTTTTAGAATATATAGTTCAATTATACCAGTTGAGTTAACTTTCATTGGCTTCTCTAATTCAGTTTAATATGCTTAATGATGTGAAAAAAAAAAAAGAAATTCAAGAATGAGATTTATATGAAAAATTCATTCTTAAATTTTGTACTCTCAGTTTTAAGATGATATCAAAGTGATTGTGTATTTAATTTTTTGATAAACAATTTTCCTTAATAAGTCAAAGCTTCCTTTAAGATAGTATATATTATGCAATCTATGTCCCAATTTGAATTGTATTCAAGATTTTGATATAAGACATAGGACAGGGCTTATATCAATGGAAGATTGCTTTCAGAGGCGTGAAATAGTACTAGAAAGCTTGGTTAGTGTAGGATTTTCCATTGGGTTTCTGCACTCCTTTACCTGATGGTTTGCTCTTGATACTGTGTGATTACATCTGAGATGGAAATCTTGTGAATGAATTTTCATCCTTCATTTTAATCCATGGCTGAAGAGGTTTGATTATGTCTATGTAGTGAGTGCATTGAAATTGTTCAAATAGATTGAGTATTTAGAGTAAACATTTGGTTTTTCCAGTGGTCTGATATTTAGTGAGCAATATTTCCTATATCTATTATATATTATATATTATTAATAAAATTGTCTCTAATAATACATGACAATCTGCCTAATATAAATTAATGGAACGGGGGAGGATAGTGCATATCATTAACTTGCATCATTAACTTGCACCCGTCCCATCCTACTAGGTTCGTCCCATGCGAAGTGGGGTAGGTTGGGTATCCATAGGACATGTGTATATATATTAACATACTTCATTTTAAATATTTTAAATTTTAAATTTTAAAATAAACATTTTTTTCAAAATAAATATTCTCAAATTATTAAAAAATGTAGATTACTAATAGAAAATTCAATGGCGAATTAAAAATGTAGAGGATCACAAACAAAAGCATTTATTTATTTAATTTGTACCAATCTTATTTTATTTTTTTTTAAATTTAATCACTTTAATACTAACCCTATGGGATACACACACGGTCACATCTAGTAAGCAGCAAACAGTCTTCAACAATTCTCATAATGTAAAACCAGCTGAGTCATTCCAACTTCTGCAGAATGCAGGTCAACATGTAATTTGTACCAAAATTGAGTAAATCAAGGTGTTAAAAATTGCAGCTACAGACAAACTCAAATCCAGTAATCTTAATTTTCTTTTTTTCAAGATTTACAATGCCAGAAGCAAAACCTTGTCAGTTTTCTTGAGGAGCCAAATCCAGAATAGATTCATCTATAGAGGTATGGTAGTGATCTTTCTTTTGAACTTGAACTATGCAAGCAACCTTTGAATTTCAGTTCCAAAAAATTTCTCTTCAACATTGGTACTCCACAATTGTGAAAGTTGTAACACTTCTTTCTTGGACAAGATTAGGAGAATACATTATACTAAAGTTGCAGATTCAACCGTCTGCACTGTACAGTACAAAGACAGATTGCCAAAACGATTGAGAAGTTGAAGTATTTTATTGTGAATCAGATTATGATGAAGATTACCCACCCACAAAGGTGTGGATTTGTGGTAAGCAAGCTAAAATCCCAGTAAGACGAACTTTACCACCCTCTTGGAGAACATTTTTTGGTGAGAGGCAGCTTTAGTATTCCGAACAAGTTATATCTAGTAAGAACCAAAAAGATTATGATGAAGATTTTTAATGCATGTAGTGCACTTAATAGTAGCAATGTATTAAGAAAATGAAATTGACTAAAATGCTAGTTTCATAAAAAAATGTAATAGGGTACCAAACCAGACTCCACAGAGGGAAGAAAATCAGTTCATAGTGGTCAGGAAATGAAAAAATGAAAATCAGTTTATTACACCCCCTGCACCATTTGGAAGCAAACCAGAAAGTCCGAGAAATTAGAAATGCAGTATCCCTTAAAATTTCATGCCATAATGTCAAAGGAAAACGAATTCAAGTAACATGAATTTAGATAAATCCACATTATGTAATTCTTGAGAAAAAAATCTTATTATGGATCAAGTTTCCTATCAAAACTCAAGTCTAAACACAACTTATCATCAAAACTGAGTGATCTCAAGTTTCACAACAAAAAAGCACTCTGACCCCAAGTAAAACAGCCTGAGTAATACAAATAGCAAATACAGAATTCATACAAAGCTCAAAGATTGAGTCCAGAAACAGACATCTACATCATAATGAGTAGGTCAATTGACATCCCTCATGTTTACCTGGAAAATTGGAAGCACCGGACTTATGGCAAAGCAACATTACCTATAAAACATATTGATGTAGAACCAAGAACCAACAACCTCAAGATTCATCCAAAAACTCACAATAACCTCTTTAACTAATCAATACCCAAAAGGTCTATAACATAGGGCACTCAATGGGGTAACCGGAGAGTAGTCAAATCCTAATCAAACAATAACTACTAAAATAAAAAACTTATTTAAATAAAGTAAAATCCCAAAATTACCCAAAAATAAAATAACATAATTATCCGTAAAAATAACATAAACAAGTCCGATTCATTCTGCATCACATATAATGGCACATATTTAAGCAAACTATTGAAATTTATTGGGATAACATAGTACTATTGAGGCAATCAAGCTTAAGCATTCTCAGCTGCAAATCATGATCCTCTTTCCATCTTATGCTATCAACATAATGCTTGTTGAGAACTAGCTGTTCTTAACACCACTATGCTGGATGCAAAGTGCCAAGTTAGGATCAGGCTACAATCTGAAGCCACAATGTTATAGATAAATTCATGGAGGGATCTGAGTTGAATGAGAATTGTTAGAAGGAAATATATACATTGAAACACAGATGAGACCGAATTCTAAACAACAAACAAAAAGCAAGAGGATATTAATAAAATTTTCAATTTAATATGTCACTTATAGTTTAGATTTCAATGTTACCACAAGGCGAGATAAATGTACACGTCACAAAAGCATAATACCAAAATTGTTGAATTTGGTAATAAACTGTAAATATTTTCTCAGCTCTATGCTTCACTCATAACCATCAACCTTGCCCAAGGTCGAAGAGAAGAGAAATGATTTCCATCAAGCAAAGTACCAGTATGATACTGTAAGGAAAAAATAACACATAGCTACATGAATACCATATTGTAAATTTCTAAGGATAAAATTGAAGAGGTCAAATAGGAGACACGCTGAAGTACCTTTTGTAAACATAAGCAATGCTACTTTCTGAGTTCTCAGATCTGATGTCTTCAACTTCCATATCTGGTTTTATGTGCCTCAGTATTCTAAAATGATAAGAAAATGAGAGAAAAAATAATAGGAAAATAGGAATGAAGGTAGCTTCCCCATGCAAGTAGTTGCCAGAGCAAATGTTCTGGCATTCCCATACCTGTCTCATTGCAGGAGCCATAGTTGGGAAGAAGCTTACACTAGCTGCAAGAGAAAGTGCAGTGTCAGCCTTGGGATACGTGTATAAGACATTAACCCCGTCAACCTTCTCCTAGTGAGGTTAGCCACTTAACATATAACCTCCTCAAGTGATTAAAATATTAATATGTGAAATGTATTCTTCATCTTACCAATTCATTCAAGTCTACACTTACAAAAAGGAAATTTACTACATTAAATTTCACCAGTATTAGCCCCAAATATAACATACATTAATAATCAAAAGAATAAAAAAGGATTGTCTTCTGATTTGTTTAAAATGGCTTTTCAGTAAGATATAAAACAAACCTCAATTAAGAACAAAGAAACATGCATGCTCGACACTCTTACAGAGAGTATCTTTCTTTTAAGGTTACTAAGCTCATCTCCCTAAATTACACTCTATTTGAATAGTTACAGAGAATTTGAAAAGGGAAAATGGAAATTTTGATTAGCATCCAAACCTCAACTTATATTTGATCTTATATAACACTGATCATGGCATTCAGACTAAAGGATTACCACTTCATGATCTTTTCAAGTTAATCCAGATAATATGCATCCATATAAGAGAAAAATACCCATACCCAAGTCTCTACTCAGATTTCACTTCCTCATGTGCAAGAACGACATGAATATCTACTTTATATTTGTCTGTTTACGTAGAGAAACTCTCATGATCACAAATGGATTACAACTGACTACTGCAACTGTGAAATTAGCTCTTGGATTGTGATAACATTCTTAATTCCATTTCCTAAACCATCAGACAATTGGATGTATTACTAATTCTGATGAATCCATATATACAATGCCCAGTGCAGGATATGGTCACCCAACTATTCCATCCACCTCCATTAAAACTTCCATTAGGAAACCCATGAGATGAGACAGCTCTCTAGGACTTGGACAAGAAATTTGTTGGCCTTGAGCATTAGAGATAGTGGCAGACTAGTGAATGCATTGGCCATGCTTGAATTAAGTGTCATTAAAGCAGTGTTATGATCCTTAAAAACAGTTTATTCAATAAATTCCTGAAAGACAAAAGTTACATGTCACGTATTGCATGTTATAGTGTTATGCAAATTTACTAGCTATACTTTAGTCACAATTCGCAACTGTCCACTTCTTTATTAACACCAAAATAAAAAAAGCTGTACTTTCAGCTCAGTTCATGTAATGACAATTAGCATATGCAATAATTATTCATGTAGAGAAAAAAAAATTATGCAAAAGGTTCCCTAAGGAAAGGGCAGGCATAAGTCTTAAATTCTTTCAGGGAGGGTATCCTAAGATTTCATATCAAAACAAGCAGAGGATAAAAGAATGGAAGAAAAAAGTGGAAAACAACAAAGGTCAGGGTGCTGGAGGTGCAAAGTTGACTCAAATAAGACTGTTTTAGTAACAATCTTCCTTCAAGTGTAAATTCCTTCTATGTAAAACATCGCACCCACATAACTGTAGAACCAAAGAAAAGGGCACCTCACAACAGATTTCATTTATACTTACAACTTTACAAAATGTTTTACTCATATTCTAGCTTTCCATTAACAGTAATAACTGGCAGTTGCAACATATGAATCAAAACACAAGTTAGCAAAACTGTGATAGTAAGAGAACCCAATTGAAATGAAAAAAAAAAAAAATTGAAGTCATCAGCAAAAGTGTTGACAATGAGGTACAGAAGTCCACAGGAAAAAAAAGATATCTACCAATTTTAAGTGACTGAATACTTGATCAGCAGAAAAAGGCACACAAAACTGTGTCTATAATCTCAAGCCTCAACCTTTCATTCAGTCCACAATATCCTTTGACTTCTTGGTCTCACTAAGTGTTTATATACAGTAAGCAAAATATTAAAGGACCCTTCTCCAATTTCGGATATAATATATTAACATCACCAGACATTTCACCTTAGTCCAGCAACATTCAAACTGTTGATCACCTTAGGGCTCTGAGTCTCATGCTTCCTCAATAACATTGTTTTTCAGAGAGAAGCCATCAAGGATATCGGTATCCGTGTCAACCTGAAGCTCTTTAAACATTGCCATCACTTGTATCATGGTTGGCCGCCGGTATGGTCTCTCATCTAGACATTCAAATGCAATTCTCAAATATTGGTACAGTTCACTTTCACTAGTTGTTTGCATAATTAATTCAGGATCTAGTATTTCATTAATTCTTTTCTCTCTTTGAAGCTGCTTTGACCATCCAACAAGATTGTTGTCGTCACCAAACTCAGACGAGTTAATTGGCCTCTTCCCTGATAGAAGCTCTAGCAGTATGACACCATAACTATAGACATCCCCTTTTGTTGTGCACCTAAAACTCTGATAGTATTCAGGGGGTACATAACCAGGTGTTCCTGCAAGTGTGCTGACACTGAGATGAGTGTCAAGGGCATTAACCAATCTTGCCATGCCAAAATCTGAAACTCTGGCCTCAAAATTTTCATCAAGAAGAATATTGCTAGACTTCATGTCCCGGTGTATAATGTGAGGTATGCAGCTATGGTGAAGAAATGCAAGACCTCTTGCTGACCCTATGGCGATCTTCTTTCTTGCTGGCCAGTCAAGCTTTGGACGTCCTCCTTTGGCCCTGTCATGTAGAACAGCCTCCAGACTACCCCATTTCATGTAATCATACACAAGAAGCCTCTCCTCTCCAATTTTACAGTAACCCAGCAGTTGAACCAGGTTTCGATGCTTAATCTTCCCAATAGTTTCCATTTCAGCCATGAACTCCCTGTCTCCCTGACCTGTGACATGAATAAGCTTCTTGATAGCAACAACACAACCATCTTTCAGCTGAGCTTTGTAGACTTCACCAAACCCTCCAGATCCTATCAAGCTTTCAGCACTGAAACCGTTAGTAGCCTCCAGAAGATGGGCAAATGTCAACTTACGTAGAGGTTTCTCAAAGGTGGCCACATTGATGCTTAGAGGCTCAGGAATGCTGGAAAGTTTCCAACAGCTGCTACCTGAAGTTGGAAGACTTTCTATATATTTTTCTCTCTGTTCCTCCTTCCTATGGTACTTCTTCACTTGATATAAAGCTAATGCAAGCAAAAGAATAAATAAGGGGAAGAAAACGAGGCCAATGATCATTCCTGCTGCAATAGGCTGCTTCTTCTTCCAAGTGTGAAAACCTGCTGAGTGATTCCAAGTTCCACATGGTGGTAACGGGAGCCCACAAAGATCAGAGTTGTTTTCATATCTAGATGCAGGGAAAGTGGTTAGCTGACCTCCAGAAGGGATGGGGCCAGTTAGGTTATTATTGGACACATCAAGGTCACTGAGAAAAGATAGCGTTCCTAATGACCCAGGGATGAATCCTTGAAGGTTGTTATGGGAGAGATCTAGCACTCCTATTGCTTTTAGACCACCAAAGCTGTCTGGAATCTTTCCAGTTAGCCCATTGTGTCCCAGATTTAAGACCTGTAAATAGTTCATTGCACCAAAGTTTTCAGGAATACTTCCTGACAAGGAATTATAGGAAAGATCAAGGTAGATCATGCTGCCGTTGTAGGTGAAGGTATAAACTGTCAAACCAGAGTATATTCGTGTTAATGGGCAGGAATGGACCATAGGAAAGCCTTCCAGCCTCTCTGTTCTGATATCCTCAAATTCAACTAACCCTCCAGCACCCCTGCAACTTGTCCCACCTTCATTTCTTACGAACGCAAACTGCTTCCCAGAAACTCTTCCTGGCATGACAAAGCCAGCATGATTGGCAAGTTCAGATGGGATGGAAACCAGTGAGGTTGTTACTAGTCAAATCTAGCCATATGAGGCTCCTACACGTCCCAAGCTCTGGCGGGATCTGCCCAGTAAGTGAATTGTTACCCAATTGGAGGATAGCAAGTTCATGTAGATTCCCAATACCAGTAGGTATTTCCCCGGTAATCCGATTGCTTGCAAGTGACACCCAAATCATATTAGTGCAATTGGCAATTGACTGAGGAATGGTGCCTGAAATGAAATTGTTATTAAGAATCAAGGTCTCTAGGTTTCCTCCTTTGAGACAGATGCCTTCAGGAATCTCGCCTGTAAGGTTGTTTGCCCACATAATCAAGTCAGAAAGATCGGGCAAGGACCAAATTTCCAAGGGTATTAGGCCATTCAAATTATTAAAACTAAAATCAATTGTCTTCAAATTCTTGCAGCGGCCAAGCTCTGCAGGTACCACCCCTGAAAGGTAATTGTCAGCTAGAAGTAACTTTTGCAAGGCTGAGGAAGAAGGGGAGGAGGAGCAGAGACCAGAAGGAATATTGCCAGTGAAGCCATTGGAACTGAGGTCAAGAACCTGAAGCTGTGTACAATTGGCAAGAGACAAGGGAACGGGCCCCGTTATATTATTGAATGGCACAAACAGATATCTAAGACTGGAAAGGTTGCTGACGACTGAGCCAAGGAAGTCTCCAGAGAGATGATTCTTACCAAGATTGAGACTCTGCAAAGAAATGCACTTTCCAAAGGTCAAGGGCAACTCACCAGAAAGCTCATTTTCAGAGAGATCAAGCTCCACGAGAGACCCACAAGCCATGCCCAATTCAGCAGGTATTTCACCAGAAAACTGGTTGTGACCCAGAAACAGTTGCCTCAAACTCTTGAGACCCGCAAGGAGGATGCCCGGAATCTTGGCCTGGAGTTCATTGTGGGACACATCCAGAGTCTCCAGAAGCTGGCAGTTGCTCAAGCTGGGTGGGAACTCAGTGCCCGACAGCGCATTGTGAGAGAAACGCAGCGAAACGAGGCTGCTGCAGTGCCCCAAGTCAAACCCAGAGAACTCACCAGAGAAATTGTTGTTGGACAGATCCAAGCGCTGAAGAGAGTCACCCACGAAGCGAGGAGGCATCTTCCCAGACAGCATATTATGCGAGAGGTCGAGGGTGGAAAGATTCGCACAAGGGACAAGAGAAGCATTGAGTAGTTGGCCAGTGAGGCGGTTGTCGGAGAAATTGAGCAGAACCAAGCTGTGGCAGTTCTGAAGGGAGTAAGACAAAAGGGTAGCCTCAGAAATCCGGTTGCGAGAGAGGTCAAGGCGAAGCAGAGAATGGCCAAACCCAGCAAGAGCGGTGGTGGCCCCAGTGATGGAGTTTCCAGAGAGGTTGAGAAGAGCGAGGCGGTGGCAGGGTAGCAAGAGGTCCGCAAAAGGAAACGACCCAGAAAGGTTGTTTGCAGAGAGGTCGAGGGCCTCGAGAGCGCACGACGGCGAGACAGAGAGGTTCCCGGCGGCGAAGGAGTTGGCATGCAGCGCAAGGTGGCGCAGACCGGGTAACACCGAGAGATTGGAGAGGTGCAGGGTCCCAATGAGGCCTGCGCCGGTGAGGTTGAGAGCGGTCACCAGCCCGTCACTGGAGCAGGACACCCCTCGCCAGAGGCACGGGCTAGGCGACTCGGCGGTCCAGTCGGCGAGAAAATTGTTCGGATCAGAGTAAACGCAAGACTTCTTGAACCCCATCAACGACACAACCGCTGCTTGTGCTGCATCGTCGTTGGCACTCGAAAGTTGCCGTTTTTCTCTGGCGCTTGAGCTTGAGCACGAGGAAATTATCGTGAAGCCAATGAAGAACCCCACCAGTGCTCGTGCTCCTGAGCATGACATCTTCTTCGTTTGTCTCTTGGCTTTTGTTTTTTTTTCTTTTTCACTCATGAGAACAATGATTAGCCCGGAGACATTATCCAACGGCCAGTACAGTATGTCACAGCGGGTTCTTCTTGTTTGTCTCAGACTCGGTTCACTCTGCGAGCAAGGAAAATGGAAAATGGAAAATGGAAAAGTGGAAAATGATTCTCCCGAGTGAGAGAAATTTCCAAACCCCAAACAGGACAGTCTTCCCTGGGCCTGATTTTCAGATCTGTGCTGTACCTACCCTCAGCTGCTAACTTTGATTTTCAGTCTCTTTTCTTTTCCACATTTCTTTACAAGACTGGACTTATCCTCGTGATGTGTCGACACAGCAAAAATGAATCACATTAATTCAATTTCTGAAAATCATAACTTACAAGGAAGATATATCATTATTCTATAAATTTAATTTTATCGAACTATTTAAATGAGGCGAAGACGTTGAGATACTCGCAAGTGACAACAAAAGAAGACTAACTTACTCAGCAAGCTGAAATTACGTATGAGAAAGGAATCATATTAAATTAATATACAAACAAATAATATAACTAGAAAAGAGTGGTCCATATCGCTTTCAAAGTTTCAAAGACGTAATTATCACCCAAACTTTGCGTTTTGAACATGTGCAGTCAGGGGACCAAGTGTCAAAAATGGGGACAAGAATTTCAAAAGGGCATCTAATGTGCTACAGTAGTGACTGGGGAATTGAATAGTGCAAAGGCTTTCTATATATATATTTTTATATTATATATATATATATATATATATATATATAAGTATAAATATGCGAATGGAACGAGGAGACATCGTTGGGTGACAGTGTGCAGTGCAAAGTGCAAACATCAACCTCGCTCAGCTGCACAACGGGGGGTGGAAATGCCTTTCGGAATTTGACAGTTTGGTTGCAGGTACGATGTTCAGGTTGTCTATAGTGACCCCCTGCAAAAAAAACAATTGCTAGATTTGTGGGGATGTCTCATACAAGACAAAGATATAGAACGGTTCAGTCTCATGTGCCTGCAACAAACACCTCAATGGTGGGGTAAGGGTAGCAGTGGAATAGCCGCTGTTGCTGGCAACAATTGTTAAATTGGAATCCATCTGCAACTTTGTCTTGATTGGTACATTTGAAAGGATGACGGGAGTTTTGTGTTGCAGTGAAAATAAGGCTTTGAAAATAATGTTGCAGAAGTGACTATGTTTGGAGGTTTTTAAAAAAAAGAAGCGGAGTGGTTTATTTTAATAGAGTGGTTTGTAATGGGGCGTGGAATAGGGGTGGTTTAGAAAATTTTAAAAAAAAATTTATTATATTATTTAAAAGTTTTAATAAAAAAATGAAAGAAAATTTCTTTTCATTATTTAAAAATTATAATGATTATTAATAGATTAAATTATATTATAAATTTAATTTATAATACTATTTATTTTTTTTAATTTTTTATTATTTCTCATAATTAAAATAATGAGAGTTAAAAAATAAATAATTATTTAAAAAAAAGAATGAATAATTTTATTCTAAAATCTCTCAAATTGAAGAATTAGAAAATTTGAACGTTTAATAAGTATGAAGTGATTTGAGTTTTTCTTCCTTATCATAATTGAATTTTTTTTAAATCATTCTATTATATGGAAATAAATATAAATTAAAATATATTATGACCTATTATGATAAATTATAAATTTTAATTTTTATATTTAAAATATTTTATATCTTTATGTCATTAATAGAACAAATAATAAGTTGAGGCTTTTTATACTTTAGTCCATCCAATCCAAACATAAAATGGAGAAAGGTAAAGTATAATTAACTTGAGAGCAAATTCAAATACTTGGTGAATTAAAACTAAAGGGAGCGAGAGAGGACAAGTTACGGGAACAAAGGACAGTGGCGCCCCCCACTTGTCCCGATTTTCTTACTTTTCTCATTTCTCTAGGTTCGGTCAAACTTTGGATTTGATTTTACTTTGCCCCACTTGCCATGGCTATCTTCTCTTAATCATGATTTACTTTAAAATTAGATTTTCACTCAAAATAGTTACCAACAACTAATATTGGCTTAACTCACTCTCTTGGTTACTTTTTTTAAAAAACTAGAAATTCATCGGCAATATTTTCATTTCAATAAAATCACTCAAAAAAAAATCTAAATTAACCTTGTAATTCGTGTGCAAAACAGCTTGCATGCAGATTACATTTCTTTCTTCAAAATTTAATTTTCATATTTTATCATAATTTTTAATATGATTTTGAATTTAAATTTTATTTTAGTGTAAAACAATAAACATTTGCCAATGGATCAAAATGGGGAAGAAAATTAAAAAAGAAAGCCAAGTTACGTACCCGGAAGCATCTTAAAATTTGTCAAATAATTTGTAGGACAACTCCTAAAACGCAGTTGATGAATCATGGGCATACCCAAGAAAGAACTGCAACTTCTTATTTATTGTATTTAGATAAATTCTATTTTGCATAATGAGATTTAATTTTTTTCAATTTTATATTTTAGATTTCAATTTTTTCAATTTAGTCAACATTCATGAACACACACTTTAATGTGCTCCCTTCATGAGTTCTCGTTATCCACTAAACGAAAAAGATGATGTATCGTTGGTATTTTCTAACCTGGCACTTAGCAGTTAACTAAAGTCTTTCACCCAAAACCAACGTAATTGTCATCCATGTGGAGCCAAATGCAAACTAAAGGTCACAATTTGATCATTGACATTTGAATTCAATCACAATTTAGTCTCCTAATATTTGTGTTCACTCACAATTTGATCCTTGAAATTTAAACTAATTCACAATGTCATCCATAACTAACAAAAAATCACTTCAATAAGTTATTATATACCTATCAGTCAAGGTCTCATTTATTGTTAAGGCATAACAAATTAGCCCCTTTAATTAAATAATTATAAAAGAAAGATAAAGACAAAATAGTCATAAAAATCCATATAATATTCACATAAACCATATGCAAGTTGTTCACAAAATAGGTCATCACCAGTGCATTTTACACATAATTTTGCTAAAAAATCAGTATAATTGCCATCATAATTCATAATAGATATAATACTTTACCAAAAACAGTGCCAATAAGTGAAGTTATCAAAGTAAAGCAACCAGACTATTGGTGGCGATATTTGATGAAGATGACTTCTTGCGAAAATTTGGAGAAGACTTTTGATAAAGACTTCTATAAAAATGGAGAATTTTTGCGCAAACTTCTTCAAGATGAGCCTATGTACTTTTTTTTATGTTTATTTTGCTTCATTAGTTTTTTTAATTATTGGGTATAAATGGACCATAATAAATTTCTTTTAAGATATAATGAAGACATTTGATATATTTTACATGCACACAATCAAGTCCAATGATAGACAACGATAAATAAAATGATAATTTCTTATTTTATTTCTTGTGCATGAAAGGAAAATAAGAAATAATTTGAATTAAAATTAATTTTAATTGTGAGTGATGCTCATCTTTTATAAACTTATAAACATCCTTCATGAATAATTTCAACTCTTGGAATAAAAGATTTCCGTGAACTATCCATCTTTTCGCTTTTGCACTGTTGTAGTGTCACACGGCCAGGCCGTGTCATGGCCACGGCCATGCGGCACTTTGCCGCAAATCAAAATTTCCAAACAGTACCATTACATGCCCTATGTGGGCGTTAATCGGTTCCTCGTTTCCTCGCATGCTTTCATGTGATTACGGGCAAGCAGCCACATGGCTTAGCACACGCCCGTGTAGGCGTGCATGTCGAAAATTTGGCCATTGCATTGTCTACACGACTTGGCCGTGTTCTTTAACATGGTCATGTGCCATTCACTTTTGTTTTTCTTTTTCTTTTGAAAATCTTTCTCTCACTTGTTCACATCACCTCGGGCTAAAGGAAGAGTGAGGTAGGTCAGATTGGCTTAGTTCTGCTACAAATTAAAAAAATGCTAACTCAACTCACTTTAGGCGAATAGGTGAGTTAAACAAGTTAGCTCCTCATAAATTAAAAAATAAATAAATATAAAATCATATAATTTTAACTAATAATAATTAAATTTAATTTTTAATTGTCATAAGCATTATCAAAACATGATTAAAACCTCATAAAATTAAAAATTTTAATTAAAATAATTTTTCATTATCATCATAAAAACAAGACTAAAAATTCATAAAATTAAAATTTTAATTAATTTAATGTTCAAAGTGAGTCAACTCCACTTACTTGAGATGGCTCACCACAAATTGAGAAAAAAAGTAAGCTATACCTGGTTAGCTCACTTTTGACATGAGTTAATTTTTTTGTAACCCATGCCATCGCTCACTTTGACAGCTCTATAAGTAAACAAAACATCCTATTAGATAGTCCATTATATTGCAACATCATTTCTAGTTTTCTTTAAATTTGGGGCAATTCACTTGGTAGCATATGGCTTCTAGTGGCATTGCTTATAATTGATTCTTATAATCTAAATTAGTCTTTACTGTTTTCACATAAATATAACTTTCGCATAAATTCAAACATTATTGCTTTCATATAAATCCATTCTTTATTGCTTTCGCATAAATTCAGTCTTTACAGCTTTTGCTTAAATTCAATCTTTATTTTTCTGCATCTTTCGTATAAATTCACCATTTATTGATTTCACAAAAATTCATTGTTGCAATTGTTTGGAGGATGCTGCGGCAAAATGGACAATTTAAATTAAAAAATAAGGAGTCATCACCGAACTTTATTTGGTTAGGGAAAATATTGACAAAATCCTTTTTAATAATTTTAAAAAGTTAGTTCATGTTTCTGATCTTTAGATTTGATGGTTGATTATGGGTAGGGAAGGTATTAGCACCTCACACCGTTGTTCTGATAACGATTACCTATTTAATCTCCTATTTTGTTGAGCATTTTACCAAATATGATAATTGATTAAAATAAAAATGAGTGCCTAAATGGTCATTATCATATGAAACAAAAGTGGTGAATTAAGAAAATTGATCTTTAAGGAAATCTTTTTAATAAACTGAATTTGGCAAAAAGTGATTTATCAAAAATGATAATAAAATGAAAGATTTTCTAAATTGATTTTCCAAAATGAATTGTTAAAAAAATTCTCAGTTTATCATGATCATAAGATTGGGGCTATGTTTTTTTTATTTTTTACAAAATGATTTTATCTAATTAATTGAAACCAGGATTGATGCAAAATGATATGTATGCATGCATGATGAAAACAAATGGTAATTTATTATATAGGATTTTTTTTATTGGAAATTATTTATAGCACCACCAGCTCTCCTAGAAAAACCTTAAAGATTCTCCTCACCTCAAGAAAATCAAAATGTGACTGCCATCAATTATTCCATCGTTAGATTAGTACAAAAAAACTGCTATTAACAGCGGTTGCAGCAGATGTTTGGTGGCAATTCAATCACATTTCACTGCAATTAAAGAATTTGGATCCTCTCCTGTGATCAGACTATCTTGTAGGAGAGAGATAAATATAAATTATAACATATTGAGATCCATCATGATGGGTTATAAATCACACTTTTCATATTGAAGACATTTTTTTTGTTTTTATCTATCTAACATATCACTTTCCTATTATTTCACTAACAAGAGAAGATCATAATCCGTTGTTAAAATGCAACTAAAAAAGGGATTGCAAAATAGTTTCATGACGATTTGGCGAACTGCTAGTATTATTGCCGCTAATACATATATTGGTGGCAGTTACATAACCATCGACAAAGAGCTATTTTAGCGACGGTTATTGTACCATTTTGCAGCGGTTTAGATTAGCCATGATAATTTTTTGTTCAAATATATCAATAATTTCATAGTGGTTAAACCCCGTGATGTTTTTGCTGAACTAAATTAATATTTTAAACTGCCATGATTATTTTGCACAATTAAATAAAACCATCGCAAAAACATGGGATTTTATGGGCAAACTTCAACAACTGCCGCAAAACATTTTTTTTTATTTTTAATCGTGTTTGGCGGCAATTATTTTCAATCGTGTTTCATAATTGCCGCTATTGTTAAAAGTTTTTAAAATCTTACAGAGAAAGCAACGAAGAGAGAGAAAGAGAGTCACACACAGTGGCGAGGGAAATAAGGAAAATAAAAAAGGAGAGGGGAAGAAGCAATGGCTACACTAGACCGCCAGTGGCGACCCAAGAATGGCAACAACGATGTAATAGTGGCAACAGCAATGATGATTAGGGCTCGTAATGGCAATGGCTAGGGATTTGAAGCAAAGAAGGTTTCGGGTGGGGGGGAGGGAACAATTTGTGGGGGTGAAATGTGCTAACCGGAAACACCTTTTTTTTTTTTATGTTTAATAATTTTTGATGGTTGGACCAAAACCTCCTCTAAACCGCATTGTTTGGTGGTGGTTATGGTCTAACAGCCGCCAAACATGTCAAAACCACTGTGAAAAATTTTATTTAACGGCGGTTTGTATAAACGTTGTCAAAATAATTTTTGGTGGCAGTTTTTTATGACCTTCGCTAAAAACCGCCATTGTCCAAACTTTTTTTTTTGTAGTGGATTCTTAATCTGCAATGAAATGACAACGAAATATATGAAATGAAAAATTAATAATGGAAAAAATATTTTTATTGATAAATCATCTAAAGTCCTACCAGCACACTTAGCAAAATGGAAGAGATGATCCATACCTCTAAAAAATCAAAATGTTGCCGATGCCCTAACTAACTTTTGATTATTCCACATTAGAATCTTAATTGATAATTAAAATGACAATTAAGTTCCATGGGTGGTTTAATAATGCTGCTATTTGTGTGGCTTGAGGTAGGCTATATGTATTAAGTTCCATCTGGAACCACAATTTCGTAAGTTGTTTGCATTCCTACCGCAGACATGTTTTTGATCAGAACTTGAGTTAGACTTACTAGAATTGAGAATTGTGTATTTCTATGAAAAGCTAACGTATAAATATTTTAATCATAAAAATTTTACACTCAAAATTATTCTAGATCATTGTCAATGTTTTTTAAAGTCTATTTTGTTTTGCATATCTTCAATTTTGCGTAGCACTTACCCTTTCATGCATTAGTTGGGCCTTGCACCTCCAAATTGCACACAACTTGTTGCATTTTGAAGATAAGGTATAGGGTTTGCAGCTGTAAAAGTCTCGTATTTTTCCTCGGTCATTTGAGAACAGTTTGTGCACAAACTTGGACTCGATGTTGCAAATTTTGCTTGTCTGGCAGTATGTCGTGTTTGAATCATAACTCAAGTGGTATAATTCCAAATGGTGCGTGGTTTGTCTAGTTGAAAAGCTAACATTTAGCTCTTTCACTTATAAAAGAATTAGACTTTTGGCCTTTGTCATGAAATACCACTTTGTATTCAAAGTCAAGCCATTTTCTGCATAACATCCTGTCAAGGTGCTGTCACTGTTTAATTCACATTTGAAGCTATTGTTGCTATTTTCTAGTGATTCTAGTCCTATTTGAAAGTTAAGTCATTCATCTATGATAAACTAAAATTTGAAGGTCTAGTTCAATTCTTGTAAATTCTGGTGTATTTTCAAAATTTTTCGAAATTTTAACATAGCAAAGGCATAAAGGGACACTATGTAGCAGGCTCAAGCCATAGTTGCATACAAAGGATTTTGTATGATAATCATTTATGGCCTTTCAGTGATAAGCTAAATGTAGTTTTTTGAGCTTAATTATGTTTCTAAATTGAAAAAAAATTATTAGTTGATAATGAATATGAGTTGGTTATGTTAAGGCTAACAAGTACTATGTTGTAAGCTGAAACTTTTGCTATTTATTGGCATAGGTTTGACTCATCAAATTGGCATATTAAGTCCTTAGTTTCCACTATGTTAAGGTTTGAGGTGTTATGAATGTCTCTGTAAAATTTCATGGCCCAACTCATTAAATCTTAAGCTGAAAATTTTATGATTGTGCATCTAAAGGGAAACGACATTTTACCTGGTTTAAAGTATATTAGCTCTTGCTGTGAGTTACTTGTAGTTTGCTGCCTCTTCAAGTTGTTTGTTGAATTCTCGTGATATAGAAATACTGAAAATGCTTTCTAAGTATAACTTTGGTTTAGAATTTGTACTTAAGCTTTGGGTCCAGATGTAATGCAAAAATCTTTAAAATGGTTGTAAATTTTGGCTTGGTCTAAAATTGATTTTGTGTGCTTTATCCATTTGAAATACTTTCATGAATATTTGAAGTGCTTTGGCTATACAAAAGTTCAAATGATTTGAAAGTGATTTTAGTTTTGTGGGGAATGATCTAGTGTATACTCCACAGGTGTTGCTTGATAATTCAAGAGGTTAGACAGGTTGTGAGCATGGTATAGTTTGAAAAATCTCATGAGAATTCAGTAAGTGATTCCTAAGTCCAAAATTTGTTGAGAAAAGAACTTAAATAAGTTTTATTTGAAAAGAACTTAAATAAGTTTTATTTAATGAAAAATTTTAGTTAGAAATGAATTCTGAGCCTAGTTAGACATTTGTAACCCGATTTGTTATGAATGTTGTTACTGAGAATATATGCCTTAAAACCCTTATGACACATACTATTTTGTATTAAGACTGATCAACTCAATTCGGGATATGTATGTGTGCAGAGAAATATGGCTTTCACAATTGAAAGATATATAAACGCTAGGATGAATCTTGAAAGAAGTCTTACTACGCATATTAATGAAATGGATGATTTGAGAAAATCATTAAGAATAGTTGGTATAAGACTTACTAAGGCAGCTAAAGTGAAAGGCTTGATTGATTCATTCCCTACTGATAATTTTTGGGAACAAATACGCAGCAAAACTTGCAACAAGTTAGTAACAATCTACCTCAAGAAAGCATGCAAAATTCCACCATATTCGTTGCTACTTTCACCACCAACTCCCTCCCAACCTAGCTCAAATGGTAGCTTTCGTCCTCTAGATCAACTCTCCCTTCTAGCTCAAGGCCAAATTCGGCCTCTAACCATGGCAGCAACACACTTTCTCTAGTCCTCTCTCTCTCTCTCTCTTGCCCCTTTTCTCTCTCTTGGTTTTTGCTTGCAGAAGAAAAGGAAGGAGAAAGTGAACATGAGAGGAACAAGGAGATAGTGGGGAAAGAGAGGTGTTGGTTCGATTTTTAGTGGAGTTGAAAGTAAGGGAGTTATAAGCTTTCTCTCTCTTTCCATTGCAAGATTATTCTCTTATCTTAATCTCCACCAAATTATCCTTAAACTCCTTATTATTATAACTAACTTAATTAGGAATCTAGACTATTTTATGGCAACTTTAGAATTAAAATATTAATTTGAGTGGGAAAAGTCTACATTATAATTCCCCTATCTCAAAACATAATATTTCCACTAGTTTCTCGTTAACTAAATTTTCTTTCCTTTTAATTAATTAATTAACTAATTTTCCTCAACATTAATTTCTCATGATCTCATATTTTTTGTTTCCATAAATTTTGACAGATTAACTTTCTAGTAAACCTCCTTTAAAATTCATTTTCTAAATTAATTCTCCCATTCTCCCTAAAACCCTCAATTAAATGATTAAGTTTAAGTTGGTTTTCTAATCCTTCCTTTAAGCATTATTATGAAAGAGATGAACTCAAGTACACATCCTTTATTAAGAACTCTAAACTCACCTAAAATATAGACATAAGAACATATGCATAGATTAAACTTTAGAAATGTAATGCATCAATAAAATTCATTCATACTTATTTTACATGTAATAGTGTAGGTGTAATTGAGATGTTACATTTTTTTTCTCCTTTTTTAGGAATTTTGTCCTCAAAATTCAATTACCTTATTCAAAAGTACTAGATATAACTTATCACTTTCTACTAGGACTTAGAGTTAATGACATCCTCTTCCATAATACAATCTTTTCTAACTAATTTTTTCCAAGTTGTAGATAACTTTACCTTTTCATAGTTATACTTACTAGTCCTAGTGTCCCTATACAATCTGTCTAAAGTATTTATAAGTTTTAGAATTCCCTTGACATTTTGTACATTTATACCTTTTGTATCCATATAAGATATAATTAAACTACTTACTTTAGGATTTTATTAAATTGGTTAGCACTTCACCTTTAGCTTAGAGAATTAGGATATGGTGAATAAAAGAAGTTAAAGTGATAGTCTTCAACCTCATGTTTTTGTCAATTTAGTTAACGCAGAATTGTTTCCCATTTTGGATTAAATTTTATGATATGCTACTATGTACTCAGAGTAGGTAATTAAACAACTAAATTGAAAATGTTTCTAAGAACCTTTTCTAAGTTCATAATTGCATCAAGTCGATTTTAGAATCTTTTGATTACATTAGTTCTTATTTAGCCTACCTGTTGGAGTTATACCATTAACACAATTTTTTAATCTTGTAAGTGTACTTATCCACTTTCTAAATTATGTGGAAACATTTTATGTAATCCTATAACATACCAAGAAATCTTACTTAGTGATAATATAATTTGTGTAAGAAGCTATTCAATATAGTTTATCATTCCTTTAGAAAGAAATTAAAATATTAAGATATATGACATCAGGAAGTAGATACTCTAATTTCTAAAATTTTAAAAGAAACTTGAGCAACTTATTGGCTATGGTCTCTATCCATAATATATTTAATCAACTCTTGAATTCACCAACAACTGATATATTGAGAACAATCTACTAAGCAAATCCAAGATGGTTTTACATGATATAGATTCTCAACTTTGTATCCTTGTATCTTCCTGGTATTTGGGGGTTTCTACAACTGGGAAACAAATCCATGCTTAAGGAGTCAAAATCATATTAGTGGATGCATTTTACAAAGGAAAAAAAACCAAAGAAATAAACCAAATCCAACAACAGAGGAAGGAGAGAGACCAAAAATGAAAGGCAAACAAAGAACACCAAAAAAGCAAACAAGGAAGTAGTAATGCAAACCTGAGTTGCTAAGCACACAGGAAGTTCAAAGACCACACATGTAGAAAGAAAGTTCACCTACATGACACACAGACTTCTACTCTACACATAAATGAAGCACAAGGACAAAGCCTAAGGAATCAAGGATGAAATTGCTAATTAGGGAAAGGGAAGGCTTGGAGGAGAAGGATGAAGGGGAAGGAGCTAACGTGATGATTTATGTAAATAAGGAAAAAAGTTCAATTAGGGTTGGGAAGAAAAGTGCACGTGGAAGAGCATTGCTCCAATGTGCAAACCTAGTTAGGAAATCATTACAAGAATAACATTTGATAACATGATAAATAACAACTGGAAATCATTATACCTGCAATACGGCTGCATATCCCACTATGTGGATTTGTGTCATATTTCTACCCTCCTCTAGTGTGATGTCCACATAGCTAAGGCCATTAACTAAGAAATTATGTATTGCTACACCCTAGCAGTAATTCTAAAGAGAGTCTAAGTCATCTAACATATTTAGTAGACCAGTGGTTACTCTGCAGCTTGTTTTAGGGAAATTCAATTATGCAAATCCCAGCAATATATAAAGACAACAAAAATTATTGACAGCATTGCTGCCTTTATGGCCATACAACAATTCAACAATTTCCTTAGTTGTAACATCTGTATTATTGAATAGAGATTTTGTGTCACATTCTTCTCCCAATCAACTCGGTCACCCATAATTGACAAGCCAAGCACGAAATAGACATCTAAAGAGGTAAATCCCACTACCCTACCTCTAAGTCTAAAACCTCTGCTTCGTTCCACCCATCTACCAACCAATAGGCAAAGGATAATAGACAATATTTCCAAATTCTTTGGCATATGTAGTAGCTACTTGAATAGGGTGTCTTGAATTCTTTTCCATTGATAAGTACTCAAATTGTTATTTATACTGATAAGGTACTTTGCGTGGCAAGCATGGTGTACTCGTACCTTCTAATTACAATACCAATTTGATTGTTAATTAATGGAAGGCCTAGGTGGAATATAGAGCTACTAAGAAATAATACATTAATGCTTACCTATTCAGGTTATGCCATTGTTAAATTATTGCAGTAGGAAAAGTGTTGAAATTTTCATTAACAAGAGCTAAATAAGATATCAATTAAGCAATATGATTAATCAATAGTGGCATGTGACAATGCCCAACTTTCTGTTTCACAAATTTACTTTGTGATAATCAATAAATCTCAAACCCAACTTACATTACCCCAACTCATGCCTTATGTAGCTGAATAATTGGTGATTCCTTGGCAATGGTAAAACCAAATGCATAGGATGCAAGATAGTTTGAAATCTCAAAGAGGCAGAATGAAGAAAGAGAATAATATAATGAAGGGAAAAAGACAACATTGGAGTTATTACTTCTGGTGGTGGCAACAGTAGCCTCTCGTTCCTTCATTAACCTTTATGCTTAAGCTATGCTGCAGGATGTTTCGTTAGGTAGCAGAAGAGCCATTTGCACTAATGCATGTTTGTTTGGAAAGGTGTCCAATACAATTTTGGTACCAGTGACCCTTTACCAGCCATTTTTTGTTGTAATGCTTATAATGTGGAAACCCTGAGATTGTATTATGCAAAGGATTACAAGAAATCATGTTTGCTTATTTTATGACAGAGTTAGTGATTTTGAAAGGTAGTATGTCGCTGGCTCTGCTAGCCATGGTCACAAGGATGCATCATATATGTATGGACATTTCCTAGTATAGGTGGAAGACAAAGTGTTGCATGAACAAGGACAAGCGCACCTACTGTGTGTTAGGAGGCCAAGTTGATAGCACATTATAGGTCCAAGTTGTCCTTCGTTGTGTGTGAGTTTAACTGGGCATCTTGTGGATTACTTTTCCAAAAGTCAAACAAGTTATGTCCAACAAATCACTCATGCAAGTGGTAGAGACTCAAGCTGAGAGTATGGATGATTACGACTTGTGTTGAGGACGATGTGGATGACCTGACTTTGTGTGAATATTGTAGATGGGATGAAGAGCTCTCATTTTTTTGCAGCTTGTTCAAATATAGGTAGTTATGGTCATGTATTAGGTTTTTTTTTTTTAATGTTAATACAACACAAAGTAGTATATCTAACCCAAAGTTGACATCAACCAAAAAGTGGTTTTTGTTATGTATATGATTTTTGGTTGTATACTTTATAAATAAATGCTTAGGAGTTATCAGTTGTTATTGATGTTCAATCGACATTATACCCTAAGGTTAATGCATGTCAGTCTTTCAAGTAGATTTCATTATGGCAAATGGGTGGAATATAAGTCATTAGGCATTAATAGACCAATGTTCTTAAGTTAGTAATTTGTTACCCACAATTAAGTAATGGTGTTCAGTATTTACTAATTTAGTAATTTGTTGCTAATTATATATGTTAACTTAAAGGTGTTAATTAATATGAGAAACATTTGTAACAATTATGGACAATAGCAAAATTAATGGTTAACGGTGAACAATTCCTCAGTTACTTGTGCAAATGGTAAAGTTCATGGCTTATTGAACTCGATGAAAGTCATTCCTGGCCTAGGTTTGGGCCTAACATAGACACGAATATATTCACCATTAAGTTATGGTCAATAACTAATACAAAGTACACTTTTAACCTTTATTGATATGGCATACTTAATGGTTAAGCATTATTGTTTGGATAAGTGTGTGAATTCTTTGGTTAATGAGTTACTTACCTTGATAGAAGTCATTTTCAGCCCAGAATTAGGCTCAACCAAGGGAATGAACATATTCACCATTAAGTTATGGTTAATACTCGAGACAAAATGCACTTTTTTAACCAAGAAGAACATGGCAAACTTAATGGTTGAGCATTAATATTTGATTGGTTAAGTGAGCGAATTCTTTGGTTAATGGGTTACTCACCTTGATTGGAGTCATTCTTACCCCAAGTTTGAGCCTAACACAAGGGATGACATAATCACCATTATGGCCAATAACTAACACAAAACACACTTTTAACCTTCATTGACATGAAAAATTTAATGGTTAAGCATTAACATTTGTTTGTTTAACTGTGTGAATGCTTTAGATAATAGGTTACTAACCTCAATGGAAGTCATTCCCTGCTTAGGTTTAGGCCCAACACATGAGAGGAACATATTTACAATTAAGTTACGACTAATAACGAACAAAAAACACACTATACATTACTGATATGTCAAACTTAAAGGTAAAACATTAATATTTGTTTGGTTATGTGTGTGAATTCTTCGGTTAATAGGTTATCAACCTCGATGGAAGTCATTCCAAACCTAAGTTTGGGCCTAACACAAGGGACGAACATATTCATTATTAAATTATGGCTAACAACCAATAAAAAATACACTTTTGACAATTATTGACATGACAAACTTAATAATTAAGCTTTAATACTTGTTTGGTTAAGTGTGTGAATGCTTTGGTTAATAGGTCACTTATTGCAATAGAAATCATTCTTGGCCCAGGTTTAGGTCCAACATAGGAGATAAACATATTCACCATTAGGTTATGGTTGATAAACCAATACAAAACACACTTTTAACCATTACAGACATATTAAACTTAATATTTAAACATTGATATTTGTTTGGTTAAGTGTGCGAATGCTTTGGTCAATGGTTTACTCTCCTCAATGTAAGTCATTCCTAGCGTAGTTTGGGCCTAACATAGGAGACAGATGCATTCACCAATAAGTTATGGCTGATAACCAGTACAAAACATACTTTAATCATTATTTACATAGCAAAAATAATGTTTAAACATTAATATTTGTTTGGTTTATTGTATGAATGCTTTGATTAATTGTTTATTGACCTCGATGGAAGTTATTTCTAGCTTAGGTTTAGGCCCAACACATGGGACGAACGTATTCACCATTAAATTATGACTAATGACCAATACATACCATAATTCTAACCATTACTAACATGGCAAACTTAATGGCTAAGCATTAATATTTGATTAATTAAGTGTGCGAATTCTTTAGTTAACAGTTACTGACCTTAATGGAAGTCATTCCTAACCCATGTTTGGGCAAAACACGTGGGACGAGCGTATTCACCATTAAGTTATGGCCTATAAGCAACACAAAACAATCTTTTAAGTTAGGGTTGATAACCAATACAAAACAATTTTGTAACCATTACTGACAAGACAAACTTAATAGTAATGGTTAAGTATTAATATTTGTTAAGCATGCAAATGCTTTGGTTAATGGGTTATTGATATTGATGAAAGTCATTCCCAACCTAAGTTTGGGCCTAACACGTGGGACAAATGTATTTACCATTAAGTTATGGTCAATAACTAACACAAAAAACTTTTAACTATTACTGATATGGTAAACTTAATGGTTAAGCATTAATATTTGTTTGGTTGAAGTTGTGAATTCTTTTTTTAATGAGTTTCTAACTTTGTTGGAAATCATTCCTAGCTTTGCGCCTAAGACAAGGGACAAATGTATTCACATTAACTTCAAAGCACACTTTTAACCATTATTGACATAGTAAACTTGATTTGTTAAGTATTAATATTATTTTGGTTAAGTGTACAAATGATTTGTTTTTGGGTTACTCACGTCGATGGAAGTCATTTCAAGCCCAAGTTTGGGCCCAATACATGGGACGAATGTATTCACCATTAAGTTATGACCATTAACCAACACAAAACACAATTTTAACTGTTCTTAACATGACAAACTTAATAGTTTAGTATTAATATTTGTTTGGTTAAGGGAGCGAATTCTTTGGTTAATTGCTTACTAACCTTGATTGAAATCATTTCCAGCCTTAGTTTAGGCCCAACACAAGGGGCGAACATATTCTCCATTAAGTTATGGCCAATAAATAATAGAAAACATTCTTTTAACCTTTATTGAACTTTATGGTTAATTACTAATATTTATTTGCTTAAGTGTGTGAATTTTTTAGTTAATGGGTTACTTACCTTGATGGAAGTCATTCCTAACCTAGGTTTGGGCCCAAAACTGGGCATAAACATATTCACCATTAAGCATAGTTTTTAAAACCGGACTGGATAGCACAACCAATTGGATCGAAACTAGTCACATCACCGATTTGATTATGCCTTAAAAGTTGATGTGGTAAAAACTGGTGAATCGGTACCAAACCAATAGAACTGTTTTGCCTATTACCTATCCATGCGGCTGTTATCTATTAGATTTTGCTAGGTTTTGTTGACTGATATAAATGTGATATCTATTAAGTAACTCTATTGGATTTCCATTTTCCATAATTGATCTGTAGTGTTGGCTTATAAGCTTATTAGTTATTACAGTGCATTGATATATATATTTTTTTATGTAGAATGCCTAAATTAGTCAAAGCCATGCATGCTATATTAGTAAATTTAGGGACAAAATATTTGTTTAGATTTGTAAATTGTTAATGCCTAATAAATCAATGCTCTTTTTTAGTTAAACTAAGAAAGCATTAAAGCCTATTCTAAATTGGTTCAGATTGTGATCACCAGAATTTGTAGCTTTTAATTATGCTTACTGATGTGTGTATCTCTTCCATGATATTTATACAATGAATGAAACCACCTACTACAATGTATTGTTAGTGTTATTTGATATTTATTCTTTCCTAATATGAATTTTGTTACTTTTACTTTTTCAAATATGGATAATTTTAATAATCAATTAGTAGAGAGCAAAGCCAATGTCGACTAGCAATCCT
Organism: Castanospermum australe; assembly: GCA_019955255.1. NCBI lineage: Eukaryota > Viridiplantae > Streptophyta > Magnoliopsida > Fabales > Fabaceae > Castanospermum > Castanospermum australe. Next base: position 10,603 of record NSJW01000569.1, on the reverse strand, counting down.
CCTTAGCCTCTAGTCGTGGGAAAACCTATCGGTCATGGAAACATGTTAGCTTAGTTCATGAAAATGGAAAGTCAATATACACATGTATGTTATGTTTTACTCAGTATAAATGAAGGATTAATAGGATGAGGCAACATCTTCCAAGGAAATAAAGGCAAATAGCCTCATGCAAAAAGGTTCCTCATGATGGTAAATGTCAAATGTTAGCACATTTGAAACAAGTAAAAAAAATAAAGATAATAAAGTGAACTTTGATGATGATTATGATTAAGCATAGGAGCAAGTGGTTCAAGAGGTTACTCCTCCATCTCCACCAATTAACTTGCAATATATTGGAGGAGAAAAGCAAGTGCTTCCCAACCATTTGATAGTTAATTTGCATAAAGGACAACTACATGAACCCAACCAAGTTTTAAAAGTGTTTCTGCTAGCAAAGAAGTCATACATAAGGCTAAATTGGGAATTCCTATATGGATTGCTAATGCATGCATTCAATTTAATGCAATTTAATCATCTCATTTTCAAGTTACATTGGATGTTGGTATTGTTATTGGACCCAATTTTAAAGGTCCATCTTATGATAAAATAAGGGTTCACTTGTTGGGAGTATGAAAAAAGAGTGTTAACTACTTGTTGATAGTTACTAGAGCTCATGAAAAGGAACTAGTTGTACACTTTTGGTTGATTGTTAGACTAATCAAAGGCAATGAACTCTAATCAATTTTTTGATGTATTGTACTACTTGTATGTCCTTTGTGAAATTCTGTTAATCTTTAGATATGGTGAAAAATGTAACATTATTAAACTTATTTACAACCATATGGTGTATGTCCTTTGCACCCCATGTTTTAAAGATAATTGTATTTATTTACAACCATAATGGCGTTTTTGTCTTGGCTTAGAAAAAGGTGAAGTTAAAAGGAAATTGTTCATCCAAGAGCAACCTATTTTGCTACTATTTTTATTACTTTAAAATGAATTTATAAACATAAGGAAAATTGCAAACTTTGATTGTAGATAAACATTTCACTGGATACAAGTTAGGAAAAAGTGGTAGTCGGAAATCTATAAGTGCTATTGCCTTAGATAATAAATTTTGGCATGATTGCCTTATCATGGTGAAATTTGTAGGCCCTCTAATTAGATTGTTGAGAACTGTAAATGTTGATGAAAAACCTTTATTGGGATATGTATAAGAAGGTATGCAAAGGGCTAATAATGCTATCAAGGAAATATTTTAAAATAGGAAAAACTTATACAAACTTTATACAGAAATCATTAAGACTTGATGGGTAAGCAATTGGATTGAAATCTCTATTCAACACCTTACTTTCTAAATCTAGTTTTGTTTTATAATGAGAAATTATTTGAGAAACAAGGGTTATGCAAGGTTTACTTGATTTGTTTGATATATTAAAAGCCTTTGCAGTGATCTAATTAAAATAATAAAGGAGATATGGGTGTAAGTAAGGGGAACACAAAGAAAGTTTTGATAGGCCAAATGTTTTATAAGTAGCCTAGTCAACCTAGTAAGCAATTTTATATGTTGATTTGTTTTAATATTTTGAAACCTATGAGGTATAATTGATGATCGAAGGATGAATCATACTCATATCTATGCAAATTAATGATGGATATTGTTTGGAAGTATTGCTCCACTTTTGAAAAAGATAGCATATCATATCCTTAGTCAAACAACTTCTTCCTCATAATGTGAGGGAAATCAGGAGTCTTTTTAAATAAAAATTCATACTAAAAGGAGAAATAGAATAGAGCATTAAAGAGTTAGCGATCTTGTGTATGTGACTAACAAATCCCTAAACAACCAAATGCAACAGAAACAAATCCTTACCGACAATCACAAATCCCTAAACAAAAGCACAAGTGACTAACATTAAGTAACAAACAAAACCTTAAAGGCCTAAACAAAAATCAATAGTTGATGACACTAGACGAAATGAAAACAAAAGCAAATGTCACCAGGGGTGTTCATAGTTTGGTTCAATTTGGTTTTAGGAAGAAATCCCAACCGAATTAATCCAATCAACTCACACATTAAATCAATCGATTGGTTTGGTTTTTGCTGAAGAACAGAACCAAACCAAACCAATTGGAATTGGTTTGGCTCGATTCAATTGACCGGTTTTTGTCCATAATTCTTCTTCCTGCTAAATTTGGGCTAAATAGTTGTTGTTTTGTTTGGTCACCAAAACCTAATAGAAAATCTCAGATATTGAATGAAAATAACAACTCATCAACCCATTTAAACATAAACATTCTGCAAAATTAATTGAAAGCACAACATTCTGAATATCATAACATCATCTAGACAAACATCTTAGTAAATTTGAAGTTTCTCAACCATAAAATACAACCATATATCCAAATATTAGAACCAAAAATCACAACATTACAAAGCAAATATCCAAATTAATGTAATCATAATTTTCAACATAGATATCCAAATTTATTTACAGTTCTAATACACATACAAAGTTCCAAATTGATTTTTGACTAGCAAACTAAAACCTTCAGTTACTGTTCCTAAATTTCCAGCCATACATAATAAAATTTCCAAGTCCAGCTACACATAAGAATTTACAGCCCATCATACCATAATTTCTAGCCATCATACATACCTGAAATCACAAGTAACATTATTAATATGCATAACCTCTAAAAGAAATAAGAAAGTAAGCAATGATATGCATCCATACCGACAAGGCAGCAATCATAAGCTAATCAGACTAGGCACCATAATCTTTTTCATTAGGTTGTGGGATTGGCACAAGTTCTAAATAATACAAAACATAAACATAGCATTAATTAGTAAATTAATATAATTAAAATGGACAAGTAAAAGAGATATTAATACAAGAAATAAGCAAAATCACCTAGCTCTAGCTTCTCAAAATCTTCCAAAAGCTCTCTAATATCTATTGACAATAGAGTGGACTGAAACCAATTTTGTGTGCAGATTAATGCTTCAACTGTCTTTGGAGTTAGAGAACTCCTATAATTATTAAGTACTCTTCCCAAGTGCTAAAACCATAGAAGCTACTGTAGACAAGCATGGCATTTACATCCCTAGCTATTTGACCAAGAGTAGGGCATTTGGTGAAATTCACCTTCCACCGATTCAAGATGTCAAAATTATGAGTTGTTTTTTCCAATGGCTCCATGAGATACAAATCTACCTCATTTTTATTCATGCTCTCACTAAGATTCATGCCTTTCTCAAATTCCATAGCAAAAGAAGGATTATAGTGGCTATCGAATATGTCATCTTCATCTCACGTGAGGATTGAGTTGCTGTTTGAGATTGACCATGTCCATGAAACAACCTATATCGACCAAACATCTTGTTGAATGTATCCTTACTCTTTCACTCAAAAAATCAGCATCCTCCTTGTTATTAAGCTTTTCAAAACTTCATTCAACAAATCGAAGCTTGTACTGAGGATCAAGCACCACAGCAATAAAAATCATCATGTTGATGTTTTTAATGCTATCCTAGTACTTGTCATGCTTAGCTTTCAATTTGTCAACCTGTTTCCAAGTAATGGATCAAGACTCCCAACCTAAATCTTAAAGGTTTTCAATATCAAATAAAATTCATGAAAGTATTGGAAAGAAGTCACAAACAAAGAACTCAATACTTTCTTAGTAACATCATAAAAAAAAATTTTTAAAATCTCACAAACAACCTTGCATTATCCCAATTATTATTCCTTGGAATGCCACCTTAAATCAATGCATATTCTGTATCTCGCTCTCCCAACCTCTTAACTACCTTTTACAACTTCAAAGTGCTTTCAAACATGATGAAAGTAGAGTTTCCCCTTGTAGGAACATCTAATTGTATAATGTACTTCTCTTGTATTCTAGCCTCCTTTATCAAATTTATGAACCTATCCATGCACCCAAGTGAAGCATGGACATATCTAACAAATTCCTAATCTTACTAATTAACCATGCAAGTCCTTCAATCCATTATTAACAACAAGGTTTAAAATATGTGCACAACACCTAACATGCATATGGTCCCCTTTCAATGTATGTTAAATCCAATCCTCCATTCTACTTTTCGAGTGATAGCAATGTCATTTGAACTAACATTGTCAACCATAATAGTGAAAACTCTAGATATCCGCCATTTAAAAGGCATTTCTCAATTTTTCTACAAATTGTTTCTCTTTTATAATTCTTGATAAGACAAAATTTGAGAGTCCTCTTTTGCAATTTCCAATCATGATCAATAAATGAGAAATAAGACAGAGTTAGTTCAAATTTTGCATAGAAGTTCAGCAATCAGTTGCAAGACAAACACTTTGATTTGACTGACTAATACACTTTTAAGCCTATTTTTTTTTAGTCATGTAAAGATTCTAGCAATCCCTAGGAATTGTAATCCTTCCAGGAATATTCAATTTAGGTTGCACAACATTCATGAAAAATCAGAATCACTCTCCTTCAACAAACTTCAATGGTAACTCATCCACAATTATCATTCTAGCAAGGGCTTGTCTAGATGCATTAAGATCAAAAGTTACAGCAAAAAAAGTATTACCAACCACTTTCCCATCTTCTTTTTTAAGTTATTGGAGACTAAGTGTTGATGACTCTTTAGGAAACTTCTTACATTGACTCAACAAATGATTTTTCATATAAGTTGTACATTCTCCTCTATATATCACATGCATAACTTGCCCCACACCAATTACATTTAGCCTTAGGATTTGATGACTTAGAATTAGGGTTTTTGTAAAATGATTCCATGTCCAAGATTTGGGTCTAGAAAGTTTTCTCTTACCGGTTTGTTCTACATTGTCATCATTAGAAGTTTCTCTAACCTTCCTCTTCTTATCTAGCTTGGGCACGTTGGGTCTAGCAACCTACTCATTGTTTTCTTATGAGGATCCTATGGATTCAGCATTCCCAGCAACCAATCTCTCACTATTTTGTTCTATCTACACATATAAAATGAGAACATATATAATAAATGTCTTTGGAAAGGAAAAAACTAGATTAGAAAGCCCAGCAGGATATAAATAGAGATTGGACCCTAAAACTAACACAAATGCATAAACATAAATAGTACAATAGCACATCCCACAGAAGCAGCATAATATCACAATAGCACAATAGCACCTCCTAGTCCTACAAACAGCACAATAACATAATAGCACAAATGCACAATATGTTTCAAACTGAACAATAGTACAACACAATAATAATCTAATTTCAAGAATAATGTATTAGTGCAAGCAATTCATGTTTTAAACTGAAAAATATGAGGAAAAATCTGATAATAAATCTAAGCAACAAGTAGGAATCCAAACCCTAAGAAAAAATTTAAGGCAGCTATAACTTGTACCAAATAAGAGAGAAAAAAGAAAGACAAGGGTTGGTGACATAGATTTGCTGAGGAAGATAAATGAAGTCGAAGGGTGATATACCTCAGATTTAGTCATCGATGCTAGTAATAGAGTCAGTCGATGATAACGAGAGACTGACTAAGGGTTGAAAGAGAGGGCCAAGTCAACGGCAACAAAAGAGAAAACAACGGGTTGACAGCGACAAGAGAGAGAGTTGAGGGCTCAACGTTAATTAAGAGTCTAAGACCGTGAAAAAGTGAGAGATTAAGAGTCTGAGAGAGAGCGATAGACAATGAGAGGCGATGGCTAAATGAAAGGGAAAGGGATTGGGGCTTGGGGGAAAATAGGAAAGAGACTGATAGAGAGAATGAAATACTAACTAGGTATTTAGGTTCACTTCTGAGGGGGAATAAGTGTAAATTAGCTTAGTAAAATTAGTATAAAAGGGTAATATCACATATAATATATATATATATATATATATATATATATATATATATATATAATATATTACCTTCAATTCATTTTTCAAAATTGGAACTAAAAACTGAACCAAACTGATCATTTTTTGAAAAAAAAAAAAATAACAAAAACTGATTTCAATCAATTTTCAATTTTTTTGGGATAGTTTTTAGTTTTGTTTGTGTTAGTTCAATTTTGGAAAACCTCTAAATGTCACTAATCATGATGACAACAAAACGTCCTTAAGAACTTCATGTCAACCATGGGAGTTGAGTGGCGAGCAAACTAAGAAAACCTTGAGCACTTGCAAGAAGATGAGGGACGGATGATAAAGAAATAATAGGGAATTGTAACACAAGGGAAAATATGCCTTTTACCAACTATGTATAAGATTTAAAACACAAGAGAATTGTGCTGAAAACAACTTCACACTGGCAAAGAGTGCTAAACGATGATCACGACAACGATTAAAGGGGATGGAGAAAGGAAATTCAAGATGAGGGTTTCGTTAGAGACAGAGTTTTTATTTTTATCTTCCCAAGAAATGACAAAGTTTAAAAAACACTTAGATAGGAAATTTTATACATTCATTAAGGAAATTCGTAGTCAGTTCAGGATATGACCCAAGCTGTGATTACTTTTGACATGCCAACCTAGGAGGTCATTCTCCTAAGAAATTTCAAAACCCTATAGTTTCTCATGTTGAACAGCATTACATAACTGGTTATTTGGACAGAGAAAGAGTTGACTATGAAATTGGAAACAGTGGGAAGGAGAAATGAAGGAAACATGGATTCCTCCAAAACATAGCCAAGTAATTACTTCATATTCTCAGCCATTCCCTTCTCAAGCTAATTCCAATGCCTGTCATACTTCATTCCATATGCCAACCTACCTTATCCACCAAAACTAATATCTTCACACCTATCATTCATCTGTCCTCTCATTTCAACTTGACATGCTAGTTTGATCTCTTATTTCATACACCTAATCCAAACACAACCTTCATCAATTTGTCTTTTGTAAACTCCTCATCCATCAATGGCTATTTCAATCCACTAATTCCCCCAACCAATTCAAGTTCATTTTCATCATATCCCTACTCAATAATACTAGGCTTTGTTGTGATATGCCCCAACTTGTCCACTATTGAAGGAAAAAGATCTACTAGTTTAGTTTGATGTTAATGAGAAAATTCATTGGAAAAAATCAACTAGAAGGTGCTTATTTGTTTTGCGTTGTTTTATTTATCCTCGTTAAGGATACTGCTTTCCTTACTGTTAATTGTTTGCTTTAAAAAAAGATATGTTTCAAATCAAAAAGAAAAAGAGTGAAAAAGAGAAGAAAGAAGAGATTTATTTTCTTATCAAGCAAAAAGTCCCATAATAACTCTATGAAGTAGTGATATATGATCATATTTTGGTATTGAAAAGTGGTTAAGTCCTTGAGATTAACTAGAAAATTCTTGGGTTTTTGATGTGTTTTCGTATTACTTTAGTTATTTAACTCTTCTTGAACATTATTTTTGTAGTGGATGATAGAAAAGAGCCCTAAGTTTGAGAGAACATCTAAGAATGAAGATCGAATTAAGATATAAGAATTCCTGAGAGCCTATAGCTGTAGCACTAGAGAAACAAGGTTGCAACATTAAAGAACATGTGGTAGAAAAGCTGGAGCCGTAGCCTCATGAAGCTTGAGTTGCAACTCCATAGTTGCAAGAATATAGGCGTCAAACTAGCAAGGCCATATGGGGCCTTATAAATAAGATCTCTAAGTGTTAAAGTAGAGAGTAAACTCTATTGGGGATTTAAGTATTTGGAAGGGAGAAAAGTCATTAAGCAATCAAGAAGATGTTAGATTTTAGGAAGAATGAAGACTGAAGATTTGAAGATCTATAGTTTCTCTCTTCTTCTTTTATTCTTTTATTCTTGTCTTGTATTACCTATGATGGTGAAACTCCTTAGGTTTATGTTTTCAGTTGTTAGCATGAACAAATTTATTTTTTCTAGGATTGTAATTGAACTCGACATATAAGTTTGAATTCTTCTATTTCTCTCTTTCTTATCTTTATTAATAATTGAGTTGTCTGTTCAATCTTGTCCTTAATGCATATAATTTATTGATCCCTAATTAAATTGAATTGTTAAAACTTAATTGAACTTGGAGAAGGTGATTTTATGTTTAGCCACAGATTGAATAGCATGTGTTCAATTTCATTATTGAATGAATTGATTTGTATGTGTGAGATAGGAATATACTCATAAGCCATATATAATCAAGATGTTAACAGTTCATGCACATTGGGCAAGTTAAGATAGAGTAAAAAGAAATTTGAATGGAGTGTTGAGGGTGATTGTAATTCTAGGCTTTTCTCTAGTGATTAATTAAATTTCAATTTTATTCTTGATTAATTAAATTTCAATTTTATTCTTGCTTGTGTGTATTTGGATTAGCTTATTTTGTAATCAAAACAACTTATAATCAAAATCTTTTTGAAAGAACTTTTGAAAAACAAGTGATTTTTTTTTCCTTAAACTACGCTATTCCCAAGCATGCTATACGTTCTTTACATTTTAGTACTTAATAAATTTGGTCACAGTTCCTCATGAAAACGATACTCTATTCATCATTATATTACTTGTTTTCAATACGTGCACTTGTATGGTAAAATTAACAAGAAGTTTTTGGCGTCATTGCTAGGGAATTGTCTAACTGTTTTTGTTAATATTAACTCCCAAACAATCTTAATCTTACTTCAACTTTTCCTTTTTCTTTATTTTCAGGTACTCTTGGTCATTGTATATGACATGTAAGAAATTTGGAAATTGTTCCCTTTGACTTGGAGATGGAAAGAGCTTGTTAGATACTTCAAAGGGAAAATTTTCAAGTCTCCACTCACCACCCAACAATGGCTCACGAAATGAGACAAAATCTTTGCAAGGGTATGTTGTCCCTCTTGTGCAATGCCTTCATTCTAGTATCAACAATCCATTAATGATGGATCACATGCCTAAAAATGATGCTATCATTCAAAGTCAAACAGCTTCACTTCAGACTCTTTAGACAAAATTGGGTCAACTTGCTAATGCTATAAGCAGCTGCTCTCAAGGAACTTTACTAAGTAACAATACAACTAATCCCAGAGGAGAAGAAAATGAGCATTGTATAGAAATCATTCTCAGGAATGGAAAAGAGATAGAAGGGGCTACATAGAAGCCATAATCACCAGACTTGCTATATGAAGAAGAACCAGTGGGTGTGAAGTACGATGAGGTAGCTCAAGAAAAGACAATTTAATTCAATCCACCACCACTCTCTTTTCAACACTTTCAAAATCAAAAGTTTGACAAACAGTTACGAAAATTTTTCAAGGTATTCAAGAAACTTCACATTAACATTCCTTTTGTTGATGCTTTGGAACAAATACCAAGGATGTTAAGCTCATGAAAGACATATTGACTAAGAAAAGAAGATTAGGTGAGTTTGACACAGTTGCCCTTATAAAGATGTGCAGTCTTTTACCATTCCATGCACTATTCGTAATCATTTCATTGGTCAAGCTCTATCTAATTTGGGCTAAGTATCAATGTGATACTTCTCTTCATATATTAGAGACTAGGTTAGTGGGAAGTAAAGCCCATTACTGTACGTTTGCAACTTGCTAATCGATCTTTCTCTTATCCAAGAGGTATTGTTGATGATGTACTAGTAAAGGTTGAGAAAATAATTTTGCCAGTAGACTTCATTTTGCTTGACATAGAAGAAGATCATGAAATACCAATTATTTTTGGTAGACCTTTCTTAGCTATTGGTAGAACTTTTATTGATATACAAAAATGAGAACTTACTATGAGGGTTTATGACCAAAAGGTAAGCTTTAATGTTTTCAGAGCTATGAAATTTCCTAATGACTCTAATGTATGTTTAGCAGTTAATGGGGTGAATAGTGCTACCAATGAGGTATTCATTGACAGCTATCCTAGTGATTAGCTGGAAGCATCTTAGATTTCTATTATTGAAAGACAGAATGATGAATTTACAAAATGCTCTAACTTGCTAGGCACTCTATTCTCTAAATCTAATCCTCAATTTGAGTCATTAGAGATTCTTGCTAATGCCTAGTGTTCCTAAGCCTTCTATTGAAGAGCTACCCACACTAGAGCTTAAGCCATTGCCCACACACTTACGTTATGTTTTTCTTTGTAAAACATCTACATTACCTATTATTATCTCATTTTTTCTTATTGATGACCATGAAGACAAATTACTTCGTATGCAAACAAAGTATAAAATGGCTTTAAGATGATCTATAACTAACATAAGAGGAATCAATCCATCAATATGCATGCATAAAATTCTTCTTGAGGACAACCAAAAAGTCACCATAGAGCACCAACGTCAACTTAATCCCATCATGACGGTAAAGAAGATTATCAAGTGAGTAGATGCAAGCATTATCTATCCTATTTCAAATAGTTCATGGGTGAGTCTAGTTCAATGTATATAGAAGAAGGGAGGGATGATTGTAGTTTCTAATGTCAACAATGAACTTATCCCTATTAGAATGGTGATTGGATAGCAGATATGTATGGATTATTGCAAGCTCAACAAGGCCACTTGGAAGGACTACTGTCTTCTAACATTCATTAATAAGATGCTAAACAAATTAGTGGGTAAGGTGTTTTATTGCTTCTTGGATGGGTATTCTAGTTATAACCAAATTTCTATAACTCCTGAAGATCAAGAAAATAACACATTTTCAT